>JBAWJQ010004756.1:0-44556 GCA_037783105.1 Bactrocera zonata
TAACTATCATACATTATCAAGAATAACTATCATACATTATACCACACCTCAAAGCGCTTAAATCTCTAAGAATTTGAAAGAATTTTAGGATTATGCCATTGCATTAAAAAAGAAGTGCCATGTCAAACCAAGCCGATTCGATCCAGGGGACTTTGGACAACTTAAAGACTATTGAGTCAAACTCAGAATCGCTTCACATACCATCTTGAGTCTAATTAGGTGCTCTATAAAAGTAGAAATACGAGGGTATACGGTCCTCTCTTTCCAGTAAAACTCAGAATCGCTTAGTGTAAAAGTAGAAATACTAGGACAAAGGATCTATGATTTCTTTCACAGGTAGAGAAAGAAGCAGTTGGAGCAACTTCGGCTATATTCAAATGTGCACTAATGGGTAAGGAAATGGGATCTTAATCATCGCCATCTAAAAGTTAGCTAGAAACTAAACGCTCGAAGTAATATTATTCAAGTAGATATTGTGTAAACTAACGAGAAATTGGTCACATATTTATATGGAGCCTTATACTGGAGTCCATCCGAAAAAAGCGAAGTTTTTGTACAATACCAAAAATGAATTGAGAGTGAAAATTTTTATAGGGAAGTGCTACAGTCTATCAAGTAAGAGCGTGGTCGACTTTACCGACAGTTAATGAAAGATTTCGCTCTAATTCCTTCGCGAGCCGATAGAGGAAAGCTTTGTCCTTGATGCATTGTCAACAAAGGTTCAGTTGTCGTTGATATTTTGAAAGAGAATCACGTTAAACGCCATGAGTTCTATGTACGCGTAAAAGTGAACAAAAAGGATGAAAAAAGAACAGTGCATCTGTTTTCGCGGCAACCTGCTTTAATACTGCGGCTAAGACAAGCAAAATTAATGGCAAAAGGTTTAGATATATCTCACGAAACTATCCGAACTCTTCTTCATACTCATGATTTAAAATGGCGCAACGCAATGAAGAAGCCTCTGTTGACTGAAAAACTTATGACAAAGCAACTCGCTTGGGCGCATGAGAGTATTGATAGAGATTTTGAAAATGTCATTTTTACTGATGAATGTTCTATATGGGCGCGTTCTGTCCTCACGCGAGCCTGGTCAAGTTCCACCAATAGGCTTGTTCAGCGGACCGTAAAACATGGAATAAAGGTGCATCTTTGGGGCTGCTTCTCAAAGCAGGAATTCGGCACTTTGCACCTCTTTACTGACATCCCAAATGCTGAGAAAATGATAAAAATCTACAAAAAGGCTTTACTGCCATCTGCCAAACGATGGTTCATCAAAAAAATGAAGATTGGATTCTGCAGAAGGACAACGATCCTAAATACCGCAGCAAGCTCTGCACTCAGTGGAAAACTCAATCTGGCATCGTTAAATTGGATTGGCCGTCGCAGTTGCCCTATGCAAACCCTACTGAAAATGTGTGGGAATATATTAAACATAAGCTGCGTGGAAGACACACTTTGAAGCAGTTTTCTTACGAAATTCGTTGGATCTGGAGATCTTTGCCACTAGAATACGCCGTCAAATTAGTAGAAAGCATGCCTCGGCGATGCCAGGCAATTATCGACGCCGGTGGTGACTGGACGCATTATTGACCAAATTGAATCATTGTTTGTAATGTGTACAATTTATATATAAATATAACAGTTTCATAAAATAATTCTTTTTATAAATTAACACGACCACGCTCTTACTTGCCAGACTGTAAAGGTGGACACATCAATAAAATTATCTAAAATTACGGTTGTCTAAAGTAGAAAGCTTTTGCCTACAAGACTAGACCAATAGTACTCGGTAACTAAAGGGTGATTTTTTAAGAGCTTGATAACTTTTTAAAAAAAAAAACGCATAAAATTTGCAAAATCTCATCGGTTCTTTATTTGAAACGTTAGATTGGTTCATGACATTTACTTTTTGAAGATAATTTCATTTAAATGTTGACCGCGGCTGCGTCTTAGGTGGTCCATTCGGAAAGTCCAATTTTGGGCAACTTTTTCGAGCATTTCGGCCGGAATAGCCCGAATTTCTTCGGAAATGTTGTCTTCCAAAGCTGGAATAGTTGCTGGCTTATTTCTGTAGACTTTAGACTTGACGTAGCCCCACAAAAAATAGTCTAAAGGCGTTAAATCGCATGATCTTGGTGGCCAACTTACGGGTCCATTTCTTGAGATGAATTGTTGTCCGAAGTTTTCCCTCAAAATGGCCATAGAATCGCGAGCTGTGTGGCATGTAGCGCCATCTTGTTGAAACCACATGTCAACCAAGTTCAGTTCTTCCATTTTTGGCAACAAAAGTTTGTTAGCATCGAACGATAGCGATCGCCATTCACCGTAACGTTGCGTCCAACAGCATCTTTGAAAAAATACGGTCCAATGATTCCACCAGCGTACAAACCACACCAAACAGTGCATTTTTCGGGATGCATGGGCAGTTCTTGAACGGCTTCTGGTTGCTCTTCACCCCAAATGCGGCAATTTTGCTTATTTACGTAGCCATTCAACCAGAAATGAGCCTCATCGCTCATCGGACACGGACGCGAAACACATTTCGAACCGAACACTGATTTTGGTAATAAAATTCAATGATTTGCAAGCGTTGCTCGTTAGTAAGTCTATTCATGATGAAATGTCAAAGCATACTGAGCATCTTTCTCTTTGACACCATGTCTGACATCCCACGTGATCTGTCAAATACTACTGCATGAAAATCCTAACCTCAAAAAAATCACCCGTTACCTTGGTACATAATGCATTATGCAATACGAGTGTCGCTAAAAGAAATATTTCCGTGGAGTAGAAGTTTTCAATCACACACGTGAAAACATGGAACCTACATTTTTAGTAGACGTGACTTTAGAGACTAAAGGAGCTTCATAATTTTTGGAATAATAAAATAAAGTAAGTGTTGGGCTCAGATGCACTTGTCTCAAAAAGCTTATTATATAAAGACAGATGATTCTCGTCTAACTACACAGTTGTTACCATCTTTACATAACTCACCGTAACACCAATAAGTTTTTTTGGAGCGTCTACCCTAAGCATTTTATACAAAACCATCAAAAAAAAAAAAACGATTCTAAACAATAGCGTCTTTTTTTCTTTCGTATAAAAAATGCAATTAATTGCTTTTTGAGCTCGAGCGTTGACTAAAATTGAGATTTCAGAACGCTGCAGCATTCAGTCTGGCGCTTGATAAGATCGGCGATGGTTGTAAATAAACATTGTTTTTATAAATAAAATAATTACCAAGCACGCGAAACACAATGAATATTAGAATACTGCTCTTCTCATACTTCGGTGTGTTGAGTATACACAGCACTGGCGTGTCCGGTTTGCGACAAACCCGAAAAGTGCACGGTCAAGGTCGCAATCCGCAAGCAGGCATTCAATCACCGTCTGGAGACTATGACATACAACCAGACCTATTCGCTCAATTCGGCAATGAACAAGGCAACGGCAACGGACATGGCAATAATGGACGTGGTAATGGTGCTAATAAGAATAAGGGTGGTAACAAAGGTTTGCAGGGTTTCGTCTTAGCCACTGAGTCGGACAACAGTAATACGCCGGCGGACTGTGCTAACCCTAATGGACCTGGTAATGGGCATGGACGTGGACATGCTTATGGTCACTGTCGTGGGCGTGGTAATAATAAGTTCGGTCCAAAACCACCGCCACCCGGACTTTACAAACGTTTTGCCGCCATCTATAATAATGTGGATAGAAAAGTGCATGGTGCGGCTTATGATGAGGCGCTCGAAAATGATGAAGTGAACGACGATTTCAATGGCAGATCCATTGTGGCGCCAGGACAATATCCGCATATGGTGAGAAGAGTTTTAATTTTATTAGCTGTATAGATTATTGCATTCCAATAGCACGAGCTAGCCGCATCAAACCGGTTTCACTTTTGCCTCGCGCTAATCACATTTAATATTGCTTTGAAATTATTCACGAAATTGAGGTCAATGCCGTGCATTCAAGAAAACTGTAATGGATCGATATCAATATATATTTATACATATATTATTATATACATACAGAGAGGTCTAATTAATTAATTGGCGTTGATAATGAGCGCAATTAAATAATAATATAAATATTTTTTATGTATAATGCAGGCTGCCTTAGGCTTCCGTTCCTTCGCCGACAGCTACGAGTACAAATGCGGTGGCAGTTTAATTAATGAGGTGTTCGTTTTAACGGTGGCACACTGTTGCTACCACAGCGGGTAAGACTTACATACATGCATTTATATTTTAATAAAAATATAGTGCTTTTGAAACAAAAAAACAATAACGTAAACTGATTAAATAATTTACGACATTCAATTCTTTCATCTCAAAGCCAACAGCCTGAGACCGTCAAAGTGGGCGACATCAATCTGAAAAACGTTGACTTCGATGAAGTATTCCAAGTGCGTCCCATTGCCGAAGTGCAGGTACATCCTTTATACAACTCCTCGTACTACTATCACGACATAGCACTGATACGATTGGCGCAGCCCGTTGTGTAAGACCGTCAATCGCAAGAAATTGCTGTTTTTTATTTCAAATACATACATACCTGTGTTACAGTTACACGAACTTTGTACGTCCTATACGCTTGTGGGTTAGTGATGACATTCCTTATAATAAACTACATGCAATGGGTTACGGCTCGACCGCTTTCGCGCAGGCGCCCACAAATATCTTAACCGAGCTGGAGTTGTCCATTGTGCCATTGCTGCAATGCAACCAAGTTCTGCCTACGGACTCTGGTGTGCCGGAGGGAGTACTGGATTCGCAGATTTGTGCCAAGGATTTCGAGCGAAATCGTGACACATGTCAGGTGAGTAGCTGATATAGATAACTATTTTCTCTTTTGATTTTTGTAGTTTGAGTCAAAATCATCTTAAATATTTAAGAATACGTTACAAAAAACGTAACACGAAAATTCTATAAATAATTCCAAAGAAAAATGAATTTGGAAATGGTGATCTGCGAATAATCTCTTACTGAATGTAAATTGTATTCGTTCTGAAAACGATTTCTTGTGTTTTGAGAAAACCATTGATGGACCCCATAGTGTGTTTTTGCTTCAAAGCGGCAACTCATCAGATGTTGTCATCGTCCACGGCCTTGCACCATATAGCAAGACAGAAATGATGAGTGACTTGTAGAGTTTGGTCCTTGTTCGTCTAGAGAGGACTGGTGCCAAGATAGACGAAATTATCTACGACTTCGAAGTTATGACTGTCAACCATCCAAGTCACGAGTGCGACGACTATTTGTTTCATGACAGGAGACATTTCGTCTTGCCCTCTAGAACTGTGTCAACGTCAGTTTACACAGCAATATTACTTTGGCGAGAATACAAATTCAGACATAGCGCCATAAAAGCAGCTTCTTTTCATGGTGTCAAAAACAGCTTTGAAATCGACGAAAAGGTGTGTGTGTGTCGATCCACTTTTCACGGGTCTTTTCCAATACTAGGTGCATGGTGAATATCTGGTCAGTTGTTGATTTTCTAGACCTAAAGTCGCACTGAAAAGGTCCAATCAAAACCTTTAAAGATAGTCGAAAGATCGTTGAAGGCATGCCTCGTTCTGGATGACATTCGATCTCTTCAACTGATGAAAATATTAAAAAAGTGATGGCGCTTGAAAATGTCAGGAAAGAGAGCTCGACATCTCTCGCAAGTCCGTTCGAATGATTTTGGTGGGTATTTAGGGTATGAAACCTGTTCTTGCTCGACTCGTCCCGATAAAGCTGATTTTTTTTTTCTAAAAGTTTGAGATTGTGACCGAATTAAAAGCCAAAAACTCAATGAATACTATCAATCAACCACAGTACTCACCAGGTTTGGCTCCGTGTGATTTTTTCTTGTTTACCAAATTGAACTTGGCACTCTGTAGACCTCGTTTTCAGTCGATTGAAGAGATAAAACAAAATTGGATGAAAAAGTTATCCCAAGAAAAGCTTATGAAAAGTGTTCCGGGTACTTTTTTGTAACAATGTACTTCACAATATACATTGTATTATATATGCTTACTCTCGTCGACATGTTTCTAATCCGAAGCAAATGTTACAGCCTCATTTCGTTTTTGGAAAGAGTTATTGAAGTCAGAATTGATCAAGATAATATTTGACTTGAGGCCCAAACTATTGGCTATTTTCTCTCCGTAAGATATAACAAAAGTATTTGTACAATAAAAAAAAAATTATATATAAAAAAAAATATATATAATAAATAAGTATTCATATTGAAAATGAATTAGCATATACCATTTTATATATCTTTTCAGGGTGATTCCGGCGGACCACTGCAATTGAACCTAATGCGTAAAAATAGGAAGCATTTTCGCTACTATTTAATCGGAATGACTTCGTATGGCGAATTTTGCCGCAGCGAATATCCGGGAGTTTACACGCGCGTTTCGTCATACATTGAATGGATCACATCGGTTGTTTGGCCAGAACAATACGACAGTTATTTCCCAGAACAATTACAATAGTTGGGCAACGACCGGCAGTAAAGAGCAGTAAACATTACCTTCACTCAATGTTACTAGGGAAATGTACAGTTGTTTATTAAGTCAATACAAGCACTCTTTTAAATCATGTTTTAATTCTGGTGTTTCTGATTTTGAATTTTTATAAATTTATTTTTGCAAATGGGTGGAAAAGGCAAGAAGAAACGTAATAGCAAAGATTCCTCATCCAGTAATAATGGTAACGGCGAGGAGGGGGAGAAGAAAAAAGATGGTAAGAAGAAGAGCGGCGGCAGCAAGTCGCTGGGTTGCGACATCTTCAACGATGTAGCCATGGAGAATGCCTACTATGTGTGTCACAATGTGCAGGTAAATATAGATATCGAGTTCGATCCATCAATTAATTGAAACAGAATATTACTTTGGTGTATTATATTATCGTAGACGGTTATCGCGAGGAAATGGGTATATATGCTTACTTTAGAAAAATGTTCGATTCTTGTTTTTGGGAGGGAAATCACGTGATAGATTAAATAGTGCGTAGATACTGTATACGATTACCCCAGGTTTACGTGTTCGTGTTTTTTTAATCCAAAGGAGCTTCTACTTCTAAGGTGACTGATAACAAGAAGAAACCAATTAACAGTCGAAGCAATAAAAAATGTCTCTACTCCGCGGACAATCAGAAACCATATTTTTATACTCTTGCAACATGTTGCTACAGAGCATAATAGCTTTGTTCATCTAACGGTTGTATGTATCACCTAAAACTAAGCGAGATAGATATAGGGTTGACGAGAAATGCTGAAATTCGGTTGACTGTCTACTCGTATCTGTCCACCCATTCATGTAAGCTGTAACTTGCATACAAATTAAAATATCTTGATAAGTCTTAGTATGTGGGCAAACATTTTTTGAAAAATCTTCATATCTCCTACACCGCTAAAGCTACAACCGAATTTGGTAGCATGAATATTACAGGGTGAAAATGGATGAAATCGAAAGATAACCCCGCTCCCTCACATTATAACAGTTTTGTTCAAAATTACTGAAAGAGCAATAAATCAAGAACTAAAGGGGGTATTCTAATCTAGAAGCATGAATTTCAGGTAATTTTTAAAGCGTAAACAAAAGGCAATTAATATTTTTAGTATCCATTTTTTTTTATTAGTTATTTGTTAATTTTGGAAGACTAGAGAAAAAAATTAAAAACTAAAAAAAGTAAAAAATTTCAAAAATTATGAGCTGACGAAGTAGGGGGTCTCTAAAAATTTCCTCGTGACCATACCCATGATTTCAACCCTCCTAGTTACCTGAAACCAAAAAGAAAAAAAAGATTATTAATCTAGAATAATGTCGCAATGGCCAGAACTACGGAAAAGTGAAAAAAATTGCGACTGCCTAAAAAAGTTTTTTTGGGTCACTTTTTCTGACTATTTCGAATTTTTAGAAATAAAAAAAATAAAAGGGGAAGGGGCTAGTTCCAACCATAGACAAGCCTATAAAGAAGACTCTAAAAAAAATCGGTAATAGTAAATCGGTCCAGTAGAACCTGAGAAATCGTGGGTATCGTTCCGAAAAAGTCAACTTTGAGAAAAACGCGTCTAAAGTTTCGCGTTCCGGTCGAACCAGTTTGGATGCCGGGTCAGAAAAATGCCTATATCTCTGAAAATACTTTGAATTTTGAAAAATCCTCTTGTACACATATTCCTGAATAGTTAAATTTTGAAAATATAAAAAAATATAAAAAACAAATCGATTTTTTTTAATTTCTAGACTAGAATACCCCCTAAATACAGAGGCATTAACTTTTATCTCCGAGATTATATGAGAGGGGTTTATGGGAACCGGGGCGAATATTTAAAGATGGGCGTGGCACCGCTCACTTTTTGATGAAATATCATATCTCAGGACCCGACCAACAGATTTAGACGAAATTTAGTACGCGGTATTATTCTCATATTCCTAAGTCGCAGTGTGAAAATGGACGAAATCGGACTACAACCACACCTCCTTCACATATAGCATAATTTTAATTCCACTTGATTCTTTCACTTTCCAGTATTTAATATAAAGGACTACAATTTTGCACGAAGTTTGCATTCAGAGTATGCTACCTTGTGACCAAAAATTGTCCAAATCCAATAAAAATTGTTCAAGCCCTTAGGTACCGAATATGTGGAACCCTGTATCTACAGCTGACTTTTGACCGAAAATATCGGCCAATGTATGGGATATACAATTGGAAATCAGATAATATTTTTCAGATAAAAGTATCTCTGTCTATCAAACATGAGTTGAATTGAGGCAATACTTCTCTGAGCGCCCTTATACATATGTACCTAATATTAGGTTGTCAAATACATATCTACCTTCCGCCTTTTTGCTCTCTATTCAATGTTTTATAAAAAGTGTTACAGTGATCGGATTTAGTTCAAATATGCGCCGTTTCGTTCGTTAATCTGTTTCCATCTAGACGGCAACTTCAGAATACCCCCCGTCGTAGAAGCCCCCTCCTTATTGGTGAAGAACTGGGACAGCGACTTTTCACAATCCCCTTTTGAGTTTAACTTTACACCAACAAGGCCGTTCGCCATGGACAGGAACAGATGGTAATCACTTAGCGCTCCTCCCATCCAAGCTTCCGTAGCTTCTGACGAGTCATCAACAAAGTGTTTGGTCTGGCGTTGTCCTGGTGGAACACTACACCCTTTCTGTTGGCCAATTCTGGACGCTTCTGGTCGATCGCTTACTTCAAGCGGTCCGGTTGTTCGCAGTAGATGGTAGAATTAAGCATCTGACCATGTGGGAGCAGCTCATAGTGGATGATTTCCTTCCAATCCCACCAAACACACAGCAAAACCTTCCTGGCCGTCAATCCCGACTTGGCCACTGTTTGGGACGATTCACCGACTTTCGACCACAACTGTTTTCGCTTGATATTGTTGTATGTGATCCATTTTTCGTCGCCAGTCACCATCCGCTTCAAAAATGGGTCGAGTTCGTTCCGTTTCAGCAACATATCGCAGGCGTTGAATTGGTACAGAAGGTTTGTTTGCGGAACCAAAACATTAAGCTGTTTTGTGTATCCAGCCTTCTGCAGATGGTTCAACATGGTTTGGCGACTCCCATTTTCTGGACGTTGTCACAGGTCTTACGCCGGTTGGCTTATCCATGGTGTCGTTTTCACAAACTCTGAATCGTCGAGACCATTCGTCCGCAATTCGAAGTGATAGAGTAGCATCCCCCAAAACAACATTAATCTCACGGACCGTTTCTCTAGAGGATTTGCCTTTAACGAAGGAAAACTTTAAAATAGCGCGAATTTCAGCATTCGTGATTTCCATGTTTACATGTCTATGATTGTTGAACGCAATAACCAAACTAATTATGCATAGCGGCGTTTTGTGGGTTATGTCAAGATCTTTCAAAGATGTATGGCATTGCCAGATACGAGCTCTGTAGCGTTTTATACATAGCCGCGAAATGCAAAAGATAAAAAAGCGAAAGGGAGATATTTGACAACCTAATATAAAGAGGAGGATGGAGTCATGTGTAGAAGTTCACGCAAGTGAGGAAAGTTCTCTGATCGCCATTTACTTGGGAGTGGCCAGAAACGATTCTTTTGCATATGACTCAAGCAGCTCACGACTTCCGGTCTTTGACCAAGTATCCTCTGGGTAGCCTAAGAACATCCGTTTGAAGGCTAAAGTGATAAGGCGAAATATTCCCTACTTAGGGTTGTGCGCTGGGCTTGGGACCCGCCACGTAAAAAACACTCCAATGAAAAAGCGACAACAGCCTCGGATAAGTACCAAACTCTATAAGTCGCTCATAATTCCCGTCCTGCTATACGGTGCAGAGGCTTGGACGATGACAACAACCGATGAGTCGATCTTAAGAGTTTTCGAGAGAAAGGTTCTGCAAAAGATTTATGGTCCTTTGCGCATTGGCCACGGCGAATATCGCATTCGATGGAACGATGAGCTGTACGCGATATACGACGACATTGATATAGTTCAGCGAATTAAAAGACAGCGGCTACGCTGGCTAAGTCATGTTGTTCGGATGGGTGAAAACACTCCAGCTCTGAAAGTATTCGGCGCAGTACCCGCCGCGGGAAGCAGAGAAAGAGGAAGACCCCCACTCTGTTGGAAGGATCAAGTGGAGAAGGACCTGGCTTCGCTTGGAATATCCAATTGGCGCCACGTAGCGAAGAGAAGAAACGACTGGCGCGCTGTTGTTGACTCGGCTATAATCGCGTAAGCGGTGTCTACGCCAGTAAAGAAGAAGAATATAAAGGTTTTAGAACTTCCACGTGACTTTATACCGCAAATATCGGCAAATATATGAGTTATCTTAAGAATTGAGGGTGCGTGTTTTCTAACAATGGTGTATCTTTGTGCCTAAATTAGCTAAAACTGAGCAAAAACTTGACCTAGCCTCCATATAACTATTACCAGGATTTTCGAACATCTGGCTGACTTTACCACATGTATTTGGTGATGGTATGCGGAGTGCCTTAAAGAAACCCAGGGAACATTATTTTAGTATGTGGCATGATAATAGTCAATAGATAAAATCGGGTCGGTACTACCACAACTCCGTTTTTCTAACAAACCTTATGGTGAATATGTTGGACAGTGTATGAATTATATATACTATATATTTAGTATATGTATGTGTGTAGCTTTATATAAAATAAATTATCCAAAGGTCAAAAAGCTCGTGAAATGGGCGTAAGAGATTGGAACGTGCGTATTATAGTTAAAAATTATACGTATTTCAATTGAATAGCTCGAAAAAAGAGCAGTGGACGTCTGAAAACAGTAAAACCTCATCAAAAACGACAAATTAAACGGATGTGCATTAATGATCGTTTTCAACATGCTGGAACAATCAATGCAACATTTTACGAAACCACTGGGGTAAAAAATGACTACAAGTTCTATACAAAATGTGCTGAATAATCTTGGATTCCGAGCGCGACGTCCAGCCAAAAAGCCACTTCGCATTATACGAATGAAGAAATACCGAGTAGAGTGGGCAAAATTACACAAAACTTGGACTACATCAGATTGGGGAAATGTTATTTTTTCCGATGAATCGAAATTTAGTTTGTTGGAACCCGACGGAAATGCCACAGCGCGTCGTAAGCAAGGGGAGCGGTTTTCGGAAAACTGTGTTTGGCACACCCTAACGCATTCGCATTATTTAATGGTATGGGCAGCTGTAACCAAGTTTAGTGTTGGGCCGCTAATTATTCTAAAAAGATCTGTGAATGCCGAAATATAAATTGGAATTCTGAGACAAGGCGTTTTGCTAACTATTGAACAGCTGTCCGAACACGGCCAAAAAAGTTTATTTTCAGGATATTTCAGCCCCTTGTCATAGAACCAAAGCGGTAGCCAAAGCACAAAAATATTGCAATCGATTTTTCAATAATTTATTACAGACACTTACAGGTTTGAAAACAAAAAGATTTTTATGGAATAGGGTCTCTCACGTGGCCAGAAAACAGTTCCGATCTCGTTCCAGTTGAGAACTACTGGCGTTATTTGGGCAAAATGATAAGAGAAAAGCGCCCAAAAAGTCTGAAAGAAATGGAAAACATTATCGAAGCTGTGTGAAATGAAGAAATTATTAAAAATTATCTTCAACGCTTTTTTCAATCCATGCCTAAACAATTAGCCGAGGTTATTAGGAGGTGGGAGTGCTCTACAAAATATTTTTTATATACAAAGTATGTTATTTTGATTCGCTATGTAGTCTATTGCTAAATAAAAATCATATAAAACATAAAATATGTAAATATCTTGTTTAAAAATTGCTTTATTGTTCAGAACAAAATTTACTTCTGTGGTTTGTTATGTGTGTGTTTTTACATTTTTATCTATAACAAGTGTTAAACTGTAAATTTTTTATATAAAAATGCTGAAACATAAACTAAGTAAATAAAAGTGGTTGACCCTCAAAGAAAAATGTTTATCTTAGAATAATATGAATCCAAGTTTTGCGCTTTGTAAAAGCATTCTGTAGAGTGCGTGGGTTTTTTTTTCGCTGAGTGTACACCCAACTCATTTTTTACACGGCAGTTTCAAAATCACTATTTTGTAATTATGTTTGTTCTTACCACACTTAGCACCATTGCTGAAATGAACATACGTAGTAGTAACTGGGAAATCCCCTTATTTGATAACTCTTACCTACATACACACTTTGTTCGCACGATATTTACATTGCTGAAATGGATATCTCCAGTGACGATACCGACTTTAGTCCAGTTCGTACAAACAATTGCGCTTGTTATCAACTAGCGACGAATAATTATGTAGCTATATAAATATTTTTTCTTTATTTCTGTTTTCAGTCTAATTTTTCTGTTCTTAATTCTGAATTAACAGATTTCTTTTGTTTTTTGCTTATTCAAGCAAATTTTCACCTGTACGTAGGCTGCTATATATATTTCTGGACTAGGCAACACTAAGTGTTGCGAGGTGCAATCTGACATTTCCATTGGAAAGTTTGACATTTTTTAGCATAACATCACTCAGAACGTTTTGTCATTTAATCGTGAATTGTTTTATTTACAGGGAATTAAAAAATTCATCTCGGCCAAAAAATGGAATTAACTCGTGAATATTTTCGTGCGATCATTTTTCACAACTTTCGACGTGGATTATCACGACAAGAGTGCATCGATGAATTAAAATCTTTGTATGGCTATGAAGCACTATCCTATAGCACTGTGAAAAACTGTTACAACGAATTCAATCGTTGCCGACGCTCGCACAAAGACGAATTCCGTGAAGGTCGTCCAAAAACAGCCGTTGTGCCAGAAAACATCGATGCCGTACGTGAACTGATAATGCGAGACCGTCATGTAACATACCTTTAGATAGAGGCATGCCTATGCATTTCTCCCACCAGCATACATTCGATATTGCATGAACACCTGGCCGTAAGAAAGGTTTGTTCTCGTTGGATCCCGCACAATTTGACAACCGCTCAAAAAAAGGCTCGTGTGGATTGGTGTAAAGAAATGCTGAAAAAATACGATCGCGGTGCTTCAAAAGACGTTTATAAGATCGTCACAGGTGACGAATCACGGATCTATGCGTATGAGCCCGAAACAAAACAGCAATCGACCGTGTGGGTCTTCCAAGACGAGCCAAATCCAACGAAAGTTGTTCGTGGAAGAAACACTTCGAAGCAAATGGTCGCCTGTTTCTTCGGCAAAACTGATCATGTGGCGACTGTTCCGCTTGAGCAACGTAAGACGGTCAATTCGGACTGGTACACCACCATTTGTTTGCCTGAAGTCTTCGGAGAAATTCGAAAAACGAACAAGAAAAGATTGTGCACCATGACAATGCGAGTTCTCACACATCGGCTCAAACCAGCACCTTTTTGACCGGCCAAAACGTCGAATTGATGGGTCATCCGCCGTACAGCCCTGACTTGGCACCCAATGACTTCTTTTTATTCCCACACATCAAGGAAATAATGCGTGGTCAACGATTTTCGTCGCCAGAAGATGCTGTTGAAGCATTCAAAAACCATGTTTTGGAGGTGTCTCAATCGGAGTGGAAAAAGTGCTTCGAAAATTGGTTTGAGCGCATGCAAAAGTGTATAAATCTTGACGGAGAATATTTTGAAAAACAATAAACCTATTTTCGTTGATAAATATGCCTATTTTCATTATTAGGCCAGAAATATATATAGCAGCCCTCGTATGAATTATGTATCTTAAGTTTTAATGCTCAATAAAATGCCATATAAATGTACAATTTGTATGCATATCTGAAATTTTATAGTTTTCAACATTTTTTACACGGTTTTTCGAAGTAAATATAGTTCTTTATTTCATCTTACACGGCTTCAGATGACATTTTACTATAGGAAACGCCTCTTTTTTACACGGTTTTCTGAGTAACGTATCTACCGTGTAAAAAAAGACTTGGGTGTACTACATAAGTATGTCTTACTACACAAAGATACTTACATATTTTAGAAAAAGTAGCACGATATTAATTAAAGTAGAGTTTATTAATTAATGTGGTTTTAAATTCTACTTTTATTTTAGGACTTACTCAAAACACGTGGCTTTGCTTGGCCCGATGGACAAAAGAAGAAGAAAAAGGGCAAACGTTAAATACTTATTTATTGTATTTTTAGTGAATCTAAGTTAAACGTTCCAAAAATATACAAATATGTATTTATTTATTATAATTTGAAAATGTATTAATTTAAGCTCATAAGCCACAAGTTTGAGTGCTATAATTTAACGGCGAACGTACATATACACAATCTTATGTACATACATACATCTATTCACAAGCGTTGTTGTTGTACATACAATGTCTACAAATTTAAGCAGCGACAGCCGCTTGCTGTCTGCCGACGCAAAATGCTCCCACACCGCCCACTCAAAGCCAAAAAAATCACAAAATGAAAATCGAATGAAATTCTATTTTTATGTCAGAAAAGTCATCAATACGTTCATTTACTTTTGATATCGAAATTTTAATAAACAAAATTCAAAAGCACTGTTCTAGAAGAATTTCCTTGCCACAAGCAAAACAAAATTAACATTTCCAACAACGCTAGAGACGCTGAGACCTTTTCCACAATCAATTGGCCGAAAGCATTTTAGCCACCACGATTGCCGCCAGTGACGAGTAAAGCCGAAGCAGCACAACGTTCACTTTCGTTCAAAACAACTGCCAAACGTAAACAAAACTTTTCACATCTTCGTGTGCTCGTAGCTGCTCAAGCGCATGCGCACAGAGATTCGTCTACGCCACGAGATAAACGCAAAACAGCAACTTCGTGTATGACAAAACCACTACAATCACAAATATTCGAAAAATTAGAAAAATAGCAAGAAAGCGCAAAGGCATAAATTCGAGTGTGGCAGCAGGAAAAGCCAACAGTTTGCCGGCGCGTTTGAAAGCGAGCATTTGTATGCAATTCAATTTAAAAAGTCAAAAGAACCAAGTGACCAATATAACTACAAACGTACATATTTCATAATTGCCGGAGAAAGTGCCGAGTGCAATACGAATAATATAAAATAGAAAATCATTGCATTGTATTTATTTTTAGTGCATTCAAGTGAGCATTTGAAAAATCAAGCGCGAATATGGTTAAGGCACCAGCGATCGGTATTGACTTGGGCACCACCTACTCCTGCGTGGGCGTTTGGCAAAACAACAAAGTCGAAATAATCGCTAACGATCAGGGCAATCGCACCACACCCAGTTATGTAGCGTTCAACGATACGGAACGTTTGATCGGCGATGCGGCCAAGAATCAGGTGGGTACCAACACACACTCACACCCTGAAAATTGTGGAGAAAAGAGTGCGAAATCAAAACTCTACCAAGAATGTGATTTTATTCGTGAAAACGATGAATAGCGACAAATATCATTAGGCAACACATTTTCAAAGGATTTCGTTTTAATTGCATTGAAAAATTAAGCACACTTTTTTTTAGTTGTGAAAGGACAATTGAAAGTCATTGAAGAATTTGTGTGGGTAGAGAGGGTGCAAAGTGCTTTTTTATGATAGGGAGCCATTAGAATTGAGTGCATAAGTTTTGTAGTTCAACTCAGCCTTTAAAAAGGCACTTTTATAAACTTCAGAGCTGGCGGACAATAAATTTGTAGAATATAGTTTACTATATGTAGATATTGCTGAGATCTTGGTACATACTACTGAGCAAAAAATAGTAAGACTTTATTCACAATTTTAAAATTCTTAATTTATGCTTCAAAATCTGTGCCATCCCCCTCACTGTTATCTCTCTTAGCTCAAATACATTTGTGCCAACGTTTTTCGGAATCCTCGAAACAGTTGTTAAAGTCAATTTTCGGAATAGCCGTCAATGCGCATAGCGATTTAGGTTCAATGTCTTCAATTGAATCAAAACGGTTTACCCGGAGCGGTCGTTTGAGTTTGCTGAATAGCCAGAACTCACACGGAGCTAAATTGGGCGAATACAGTAATTAGGGCACAATATTGGTTGAAAATTTGGCGAAAAACTCACGAAGAATAAATGCGGTATGCCACGGTGAATTATCATGGTGCAAAACCTAAGAGTTGTCGACCCATAGCTCCAGCCTCATTTTACGAATAGCTCCGCCCGAACGACGCGTCTTATTGCTTGTTGACAGTTTGGTCAGTCGGAAGGAATTCGGAGTGCACCATACCTCGATAACCAAAGAAAATTGTCAACATGAACTTGATTCTTGACCTGCTTTGACGTGATTTTAACGGCTTCTGCTCATCTTTAGCACAATATTTGACCGTTTGAATGTGTGTTTTCGGGTCGTAAGCATAGATCCAAGACTCAACGCCGGTAACTAAACATTTCGTGACATCCTGGTAGTCGGAAAGTATTGTTTCACGGACGTTACGTGACGCTGTTTTTCGAAAAAGTTTAGAAGTTTTTGAACCATACGTGCTTTTACTTTTCATAGACCCAAATGATTCTTCAAAATGATTTTCACTGATTCTTCCGATATTGCAACGATGTCAGTAAGATCTCTGATAGTTAAACCTCGATTCTCAAGCTCCAATTCTCTTATTTTTATTGACATGTTGATCATCAGTTCTTATTGAAGGCCGTCCTGGACGTGGTTCGTTGTCAAAGCGTTCTTAACCGTCTCTGAATAATTTGTATCAATCAAAAACACTTGCTCGTAACAAACAATTATCACCGAAGACCTTTTCCAACATTTTGAACGTTTTCGCAATTCCTGTTTTGAATAATTTCACCCATTCAAATTTTGCCAAAAACGTTATTTTTTACGATACGAATTTTCCAACTTGCTTGTCATAAATATTTCCATTGCTAAGAATTGTAGCCTAAAATTTAGTAGAACTCCTTACTGAATAAAAAACGTTTAATTAAACTCCAGGTTCCAAAAAATTATGATCCATTCGACTTTGAGTAAACAAAAATTAGTCCAGGTAACTTTACAGCTAGTACTTTAAATTCAATCATTATTTTCTTTTTTCTCTATACTTGCCTTTAATCTACTAAAATTTGAAGACTTCGACAGTGCCACAATAATAAAATTTCTTGGCCTTGAAGAAAAGGATTACGCGTCAGGTAGCAGCCCTCCGTAAATATTGTACTACCCTTCCCTTTATTTGAAATGCACTTCTACTTTACGGTTAATCCGTCAATTAACATAGACTTGACTCCATTAACTCGTTAAGGCGATTTAATACCCTTACATAATTCTACAGACTTGCCAGGTATCGGCCAGCCATATGTGATATAATAAATTCATGGTTAGCTACAGTGGACGTTCCTTATTTTTGGTAAACCACTTTCTTTATGATCTACAGTTGTAGAGCGAAAGATTCGTGACTGTCTTCTTCCTTTTATTTGGGGTGTTTTTTACGTGGCGGGTCCCAAACCCTGCGCGCAATCCTGGGTAGAGAAGTTTCGCTTTCCATTTAAGCTCGCTTGCAAACGGACATTTTTTGGCTACCCAGAGTATACTTGGTCTAAGACCGGAAGTCGAGAGCTGCCATTCGTAAAATAATGATTTCTGACCTTTCTCAAGTGAATGGCGCTCAGAGAAATTTCCTCACTTGCGTGAACTTCTACACATGACTCCATCGCTGATAAAAAAAAAAGATAAAGAAGAGCGTAATATTCTGAGCATTGAATTTGATGTTTTGGGAGGAGCTGATCTATAGGGCGTTTATAAGAAGAATCTTGTTTTACGTACGTAATCTACACCCGGAGCCAATATATAGTGTAATTTTCTTCGTAACTGCTCGGTTAACCAGTGTTTTTGACTAAAAAAGAGTAGTAACTACTTAATCTACCGATCCTGTGAAAATATGGATAACTCATGTTTCAAAGGGGGGCGAACTAAAGAAAATGAGAGGGAAATTGCATGAAATTTTTAGGGGCTCTCTACCATTTCTTCGTTTATATTTTTGAGCAGAGTCTAGTTCATGTTGCCACAATAAAGTAATAATGATTCCAATGTGACAAAGACAGTTATTGTTATATTTTCGTCGAATAAAATCTGTTAATAGAATAAGAAATTACGACAATTTCGTCCCGTTACTTTTTTTGGAGCGGGATTGACAACAGAACACATTGATGAGTGACGTCATGAACGAATGACGGGAAGGCTCTGTTTACAATTATTATCAAAATTTGACAGTTCGTTTGGTTTAAGTCGTCGAGTGGCACCACCTTGTCTATCATCATTCTTGATTCTAAAATGTTGTCAAAAACACTAGATTTAATTTACATTCAAATTCATGTCTTCATATTCTAATTTTGTGTCCTCTCTAAGCATGAGAGATCTGCAGGCTCGATTTGATGTAAACCGAACGACTTATGTAAACCAATCAGCTTACATAAATAAACCTAATCTCACAACTTTCGATTCTACAAGCAGCAATTTAAACAAACCAAAAAAGCAAAATTTTTACAGTTACAAAATTGAAAAATTCACCATGAGTTATGAGTTGAGTCCTTATAAGGGTAGTATCTTTCACAATTCATTTTCCTTAATTTTTACTATCAAATAAATACAACAGCGCGCTTGGCCTGTATGCATCCAGTATTTATGCTGAATGTTAGTGCTCTACAACTGTTTAACAAGCTCTAAAAGCAAACATAAATGCGTCAAAATCCACAAAGAATACATTCGGCGGTTGTCTTTGTTGCACTTTGCCAGCCAAAATCGCATGTTAATTGCTAATTTGTAAATTTTTATTGGTTTTCACACCAAATGTGTAATTTATGATTTCATAAGTACGAACGCAAACTGCCAAAAAAACGAAAACACCAAAATCAAAAAAAAAATAATAATAACTCACAAACAAAGCGTTAGAATGATATCGCGCTTTGACAAGCTGTCACTATAAATTTTTCAGTTGACATTTCATCAAAGCACAACCAAAAATGCTATTTGTGCAACGATGTTTTTCTTGACCCTACACTTTACGGGCAAAACATAGTGCTGGGAATTGCAACGTGCACCCGCTGACGATCGCTTGTAATCTCATTGGAATTCTTCAAATTATGGCATACACACTTGTCATCGCCCAGACGCGCTCTAAGCCAAATTCGATGAACCGCCATGTCAGACAGCATATTTACCACATTTGTGCGCACAGACACGCATACCTACATACATACATATGGCTGTACGTAGGTGAAAAGGTGTAGTAAGTTTGTACATACCGGCTCGTACATACATTTATGTCGGATTAGGTGCCGTCATTCATTATTTTTACAATAGCCAAATACCCGTAATGATCGCCGGCGACAAGCACCCAGTCGCTCGGAATGCCTTTATATGGATCTGACTGGTCCACTACTCTCCGACATTTACTACCATTTCGATACATGACATGAGTCGTCGACACCTGTTCAGCGGCCATAAATATGAAAGCATTCGTCATGCATTTAGAAAATACGTAACACACAATGTTTATATGTATGTATGTGATATGTGGTTATATAAATATGTATGTATATCATTTTTCCTTTTTTTACCCCAATTACCAATGTTGACCAAGGCAGAGCGATGTTGTGGGAATGGTGTGAATTTTGGGCGTTCGTGTGGGTGTTCGAGTCTTTTGGCATCATTAAGTTATATATTTGTATGTATGTATATATACAAATACTCATGTTTGTACACATGTACATAACTTTTAATAAGTCACGTCGCGTGGAACATTCTGGTTGAGCGGCACAGTGTAGAGGACGTGTGTTTCCATCCAAGTTGTTTTGTTTCAAAAATAGCATTCATTGCAATGAATCAATGTTTTTATGTTTATATTCTAAAAATGTTTATGATTGTTGGCTATTTTTGGCGATGGAAAGGAAATGAAAACATAATTTAGCAAATATTTTACATTTTTTTATTACAGAGCAGTTAGATAAAATATTTAAGATAGATATGTTCAAAAACTATTAGGGGTATTCAGACCGAAATTGTTAATCTGGTAGTTCCTTAGTTGATACTTCGTTAAAACACTTAACTGTCAACATACTTTTTGTTGTACATCAGTAGTGGGTGTAAATTTTGTTTCCAAACAGCTGATTCAATTATATTAAATGCTTATTACTTTTGAAAAATTTGTCAGAAACTAATTTGTAGTAGAAAGCAAATGTATTTTTTGCAATAAATTAAGTTAACTTTTGAGGCAACAACGCAAACAAAACAGCTGAGTGATGTTACCAAGTAACGAAAAAACTATCATGCTTGCCAGTCTGGTACTTCGTTACTCGGTAAAACAATAATCTGTTAATTTTACAAAAACAAAACCCACGTAAAAAACTACCGAGTAACGACCAACGAATTAACAAAGCTGGTCTGAATACATTTATTTTAAACTTGATTTTTAATTGCCACAGAGTTTGCTATTTAATATATGGGCATATTACCATGTTATCTTTCGAGGGGCCACTCTACATCAATCTCAGTTTAAAGTTATTCAAAATCTTTCTGTAATTGCCTATCCAGGGCGTCCAGTGGGTTATTCTTCTTTGGTGTTCATATGATCCATACAGTATTTAGCGACCACCTCTCAAATGGTCATCTGGCCAGAGGTCGGATAACACTTATTATGCCATTTTTTGTTAACATCAATGATTACACACCAATTTCATTCGTTCTTTTTATTAGTTTTCTTCTTCTTTATTGGCGTAGACATCGCTTACGCGGTTATAGTCGAGTTTACATCAGCGCGCCAGCCGTTCTTCCTTTTCGTTGTTTGGCGCCAATTGGAGGTTCCAAGTGTAACCAGGTATTTTCCAACAGAGTGGAGGTCTTCCATTTCCTTTGCTTCCCTCGGCGGGTACTTCGTCGAATACTCTCAGAGGTGGAGTGTTTTCGTCCATTCGGACAACATGACCTAGCCAGCGTAGTCGCTGTCTTTTATTTCGCTGAACTATGTCAATGCGATATTCGCCGTGGCCAATGCGCAAAGGACCATAAATCTTTCGTAGAACCTTTCTCTCGAAAACTCGCAACGCCGACTCATCAGTTTTTGTCGTCGTCCAACCCTCTGCACCATATAGGAGGACGGGAATAATGAGTGACTTATAGAGTTTGGTTTTCGTTCGTCCAGAGAGGCTTTTACTTTTCAAATGTCTACTTAGTCCGAAGTAGCACCTGTTGACTAGAGTTATCCTGCGTTAGATTTCCAGGCTTATAATTAGTGGTGTTTCTTGTGGTTCCTAAATAGAAGAAATTATCTACAACTTCAAAGTTATGACTGTCAAGAGTGACGTGGGAGCCAAGGCGCGAGTGCGACGACTGTTTGTTTGATGACAGGAGATATTTCGTCTTGCCCTCATTCACTACCAGACCCATTTGCTTCGCTTATTTAGCCAACCTGGAGAAAGTACAACTAACGGTGCCGTTGTTATATCCAATGTTGGTGAAATTTGTACCTTCTCTATTCAGATCTGCGGCTTGAATTATGTCTCCAAGAGTAGATTAAAGAAGTTGCATGGAAGAGAGTCGCCTTGTTTGAAACCTCACTTGGTATTGTACGGCTCGGAAAAGGACCTTTCGGTATTGCTCAACGTCAGTTTACACAGCCGTATTAGTTTTGCAGGGATACCAAATTCAGACATAGCAGCCTTTACTGCCATTTTGCCACTGCTATATACATACGGCTATAATCGCGTAAGCGGTGCCTACGCCAGTAAAGAAGATATACATATGTATGTACTACATAAGTGCCACATTAAATGAGTACCCTTATAAAACATTTATTTATTTATTTAACAAGTTCTTGTTTAAACCAGCTTTATATATTGTTTAGTCTATTTTAAATGTATTTTACTATAAACAACTAATCATTATTTTATTCTTACACTTATTTTCCGATTTAGGTCGCCATGAACGCCAAAAACACAGTATTTGATGCCAAGCGTCTGATAGGTCGTCGCTTCGATGATGCAAAAATACAGGAGGACATGAAGCATTGGCCTTTCAAAGTGGTCAACGACTGTGGTAAACCTAAAATCGAAATAGAGTTCAAAGGCGAAGTAAAACGTTTCGCGCCTGAAGAAATAAGCTCGATGGTTTTAACTAAGATGCGTGAAATCGCCGAGGTCTATCTGGGTGGCAAGGTTACCGATGCCGTTATTACAGTGCCCGCCTACTTTAATGATAGTCAACGTCAGGCCACCAAAGATGCCGGTTCGATTGCTGGTCTCAACGTGTTGCGCATCATTAACGAGCCCACAGCCGCTGCTTTAGCTTACGGTTTGGATAAGAATTTAAAGGGTGAAAAGAATGTGCTCATCTTTGATTTGGGCGGTGGCACTTTCGATGTCTCCATATTGTCCATCGATGAGGGCTCACTCTTTGAGGTCAAATCGACGGCCGGTGATACACATTTAGGTGGTGAAGATTTCGATAATCGACTTGTCAATCACTTCGTTGAGGAATTCAAACGCAAGCACAAACGTGATTTGTCCTCCAATGTGCGCGCTTTGCGACGTCTGCGTACCGCCTGTGAACGCGCCAAGCGTACGCTATCCAGCAGCACAGAGGCTTCCATTGAAATCGATGCTTTGCATGAGGGTATTGACTTCTATTCGAAAATCAGTCGCGCACGTTTCGAAGAGCTGAACATGGACTTGTTCCGTTCGACCCTGCAGCCAGTTGAGCGTGCACTGAACGACGCTAAAATGGACAAGGCCGCCATTCACGATGTAGTGCTGGTGGGCGGTTCCACACGCATTCCGAAAATACAAAAGATGCTGCAAGACTTCTTTGGCGGCAAACAGCTGAACTTGTCCATCAATCCCGACGAGGCGGTGGCATACGGCGCCGCAGTACAAGCTGCCATTCTGACTGGTGTAGGTAGTTCACAAATTCAGGATGTGTTACTGGTTGATGTAACGCCGCTTTCATTGGGTATTGAGACTGCCGGTGGTGTGATGACCAAATTAATTGAACGCAATGCTCGCATTCCATGCAAACAACAACAAACCTTTACCACATACAGCGATAATCAGAATGCGGTCACAATTCAGGTGTACGAAGGTGAACGCGCCATGACTAAGGACAACAATCTTTTGGGTACATTCAATTTGACTGGCATACCGCCAGCACCACGTGGTGTGCCCAAAATTGAGGTCACCTTTGACCTTAATGCCGATGGTATACTGCATGTATCGGCTAAGGACAACAGCACCGGTAAATCGGAGAAGATTACCATTACCAATGATAAAGGACGTCTATCCAAGGCGGAAATCGATCGTATGTTGTCGGACGCTGAGCGTTATAAGGATGAGGATGAGAAACAGAAGCAGCGCATTCAGTCTAGGAATGCTTTGGAAAGCTACATCTTTAGCTGCAAGCAGGTAAGTGAGATATTAACCTAATAGCTTTATTAAAAAAAATAAATATTAATTAATTTGAATGAGATAACTCGTACTGTAACCTATGTATATTGAAAGGTAAAGATTCATTAATGGGTTAATTTTCAACTGTAATCACCTATTTTTGTGGAAATATCTGCAACATGAGACTATATTTTAGAAAAGCCCTGAAGGAGTGGAATGCCTAAACAGGGTATATATGTATTATGTTTCCCAAGAAGTTCATTTAGGTCACCTACTGTGGCCAAAAAATAGGGTGACATTTGAATTTAAGCTTCGCGCGTCGAAGGATTTGGAGAATTATTTTTTTTTTAGGTCGGTAATAGTGTCAGTCACATTTATGTTGAATTTCATGTCAAAATTTTCATTAGTGTTTGAGATACGTGTCGTTTTGTGAGCTGCTAAAAGTGAGTTTTTCGTTTTTTGCGATGTCGAAATTTGTTGAGCAAAGAATTTGCATTAAATTTTGTTTACGGAATCAATTTTCTGCTGCGGATACGTTGAGGATGGTGCAGGAATTGTGGAAAGACAATTCTTGGTTTTTACACCACGATAATGCTCCATCCCATACTGCCCTCGTAATTGGTGATCATTTCGCCAAAAACACAACCCATATCGTTCCGCAACCACAGTATTCACCTGATCTGGCGCCGTCTGACTTCTGGCTGTTCACCAAGCTCAAAAGACCGCTCCGGGGACACCGTTTTTATACGATAGGGGAGATTCAAGCCGCAGTGAAGACGGAACTGAAGGCCATTCCGGAAAGTGACTACAACCAGTGTTTCGAAGATAGAAAAATCCGTTGGCATAAGTGCATTGCATCGGGAGGGGACTACTTTGAAGGGGATGAAATTGATTTGGAAGAATAAATAAAGAATTTTCAAAATAAATACAATATCACCTTATCTTTTGGGCACAGTTTGATTAACTACCCTCTCAGTTTTTGATACATCGATCTGAAATTTTACACACTCGCCATTCAAACTAACCTATCCAAATCAAGTCCTTGTATGGAGAATTTTTTCTTTGAATTTCACGCATGGATTATTGACCAACGCAACAGTAGCTCTCATACAATCAAACTCAGATCCTTCAATGCAAGCAAAGTTAACATTTTCTCTCTTTTTTAATATGTTCAATATCTTCTTGTTTTATCACCACAATTATAACTATTATTTACGAATAAGGTTAGGTTAGGTTAAGAAGTCGATCCTAACAGGGATCTCACTTGCACAATTTAGAACGCTGGTAACTAAAACCCTTATAATATGGATCATATAACCCCTACTAATCCAACAAGTGCTTTGAACCTATCACTAATTTGTGGAGACGGCTAATGTTAGCTCTGTCTATGTCTTCTGGTTCGTTACATCCTCAGACGTGCAAAGGCCAGACAAAGGAGCATATACAACTTTGGCAACTAGCGTAGGTCAAGATTTTTAGCCTTTATGTGAATACCTATTGGACAATGTCCTGTAAGAGCACCTACTATTGCGTCCAGCTGAACTTTGCCAAGGGCAAGTAGTTCAGAAAAGCTCCTGTGATCTACTCTAGCACGGGAGCAGATCGTTGACCAGCGTCTGGTAAAAGCACGCAAGGTCTATTGGTACAGTGCTAGAACGCTAGTCACCGTACATTTAACACAACCTTAATTGCAGCCATTTCTGCTTGAAAGACACTACGGTGGTTCGGTAGCCTTAAGCTAAGATTGATGGAAGCCACCTCACAGAAAATTAACCTTCCCTTGTAACTCCGACTCAATAAAGCACTCGATCTAAAATCGGTTTATTTTCTTTGCAGGCCATTGAGGATGCTCCCGCTGGACGTCTGACAGACGCCGATAAGTCCACGGTACGCGATAAATGCAACTCGGAGATGTCCTGGCTGGATGCCAATACGCTCGCTGAAAAGGACGAGTTCGACGATCACCTGAAGGAGTGTCAACGAGTTTGTGGCCCTGTAATGGCGAAGATGCATGGCGGCGCTGGTAGTGGCGATGCCGGTGCGGCTAAGGGAGCACAGAGTGGACGTGCTGGCGGACCAACTGTCGAGGAAGTCGATTAATTTAGCAATCATTTAGAAATATTATCATACTAAATTTCTCACATACTTTCAATTTCACTTTCAATTTGAATTATTTATTCGTACATTTTCTAAAACGGACAATTATAAACATATGTATATATGCATATAGATTTTTTTACTGTGTTTACGGATTATGTAAGTATGATATAAGCGGAGTTTGTTTTGTTGTTTCCTTTACTTCTTATACGCCGAGTTTACTTGCCGCTTAAGCAGCTTATAAATAGTGCATATTTAAATTCAAATTAGAATTAAAATTATATTTCAACTTTGTATTTCCTCTTGAATTATAATGACGTACTGCGGCAACTACAAGTTCAGACGACGATTACAAATGTACCAAACAACAACAAAATAAATGTAAATGTGCAAGGTTTGAAAACAAGGAAAACAAGGAAAGGCAAAACATAAAGAAAATCATTAAATTGACGGTCAGAACTTTAACATCGAATTAGTTTTAAATAAACGCTGGTGCGCGCAAGTTCGATTTTACCGATAGTTTGAAGAAATTTAAAAAAAACAAAAACAATACAATTTAGTGAAGTCAACAAATTCCAAAATTGCAAAATGGTGACTTTGAGTAAATTCATTAAATATTTGATTGATAACGATGTTAAATGTAGCGGTATTTTTCACGAACACTCTTGTAAACGGAATACATTGCTCAACACATATAAATTTATGTTCTCGAATATGAAATATTTCGCGCCTATTATTGGTGTAAGTGCAAGTTTTGAAAGTGTACATATGTGCTGGTCCGTCATTTCAATAAAGTTGAAATTTTTTTATTTAGCTACCCGTACTCATGCGCATACGGTCACTCAACAGGAAGGTGCTGCAGTCGACGCTCACATATTATATGGAGGCAGTGTTGGCCGCCACGGCCGTCGGCTGGACGATCCAAATCTTTATTTGTTTTTTTCGGTTCGTTTCAGTAAACCGAAATGAAAATCTAGAACAACGTTAATAAATTGTTTAAATTCCCTTACAGACATTTATTGGGTAAATTCACCTGTTTAACCTTTATATTGTTGCCGACTTTCATCGGCAGCTTTTGTACATTCATGGTTCCAAGTCCACGAGTTCATAGCCTGTTCTCGACCACCATATTTCAGTGTGTAAGTATAAGTATTTATTTAAACAGTGAATTCTTTAAATCGGCATTAATTAAATACTTAGTAAATTTCTAATGTGAAAAAAGCACCTTACAAATATCCAAAGGCTAAGATATGGCAATAGGTATGCCAGATATATGTATACAGAAAATATATGTGAAACATACAACGGTTTACAGTATATTAGACAATGTGTTTGTTTGCTTCGAAAGTTTTTTTGCTGTTACAATTTACAAAGTAGTATATAAAAATAATTTTGAAATTATATTGGAGCTTGTAGAAAATAATAACAGAATAAAATTAGTTGGCATGGACTGTGAACCCTACATTTAGTAAATGACCTCAAAGGAGGAAGTGCAAATTTCACTTAAAATAATTAAAATAGTGTTTGATTGATGAAGTGTTTTATAATCTCGCAAAATGTTGCTAAAGACTACAATAGTTGTTTATATTTAGTTATTTTTAGTTATATAACGGTTGCATTTATCATATAACACTAATCGAGATAAATATATGGTTATACCACATCTTCATATATAACAAGTAAGGAAGGGCTAAGTTCGAGTGTCACCGAACATTTTATACTCTCGCATGATAAAGTGATAATCGAGATTTCATTATCCGTCATTTACATATTTTTTTATTTTGCTGTAAAATTAATTAGATTAGTAGTTCCTGAGATATGGTTTTTGGTCCATAAGTGGGCGACGCCACGCCCATTTTCAATTAAAAAAAAGCCTGGGTGCAGCTTCCTTCTGCCATTTCTTTCGTAAATTTTAGTGTTTCTGACGTTTTTTGTTAGTCGGTTAACGCGCTTTTAGTGATTTTCAACATAACCTTTGTATGGGAGGTGGGCGTGTTTATTATCCGATTTCTTAAATTTTTGAACTGTGTATGGAAATGCCTGAAGGAAACGACTCTATAGAGTTTGGTTGACATAGCTATAGTAGTTTCCGAGATATGTGCAAAAAATTTAGTAGGGGGCGAGGCCACGCCCACTTTTATAAAAAAAATTACGTGCAAATATGCCCCTCCCTAATGCGATCCTTTGTGCCAAATTTCACTTTAATATCTTTATTTATGGCTTAGTTATGATACTTTATAGGTTTTCGGTTTTCGCCATTTTGTGGGCGTGGCAGTGAGCCGATTTTGCCCATCTTCGAACTTAACCTTCTTATGGAGCCAAGAAATACGTGTACTAAGTTTCATCATGATATCTCAATTTTTACTCAAGTTACAGCTTGCACGGACGGACGGACAGACAGACATCCGGATTTCAACTCTACTCGTCACCCTGATCACTTTGGTATATATAACCCCATATCTGACTCTTTTAGTTTTAGGACTTACAACCAACCGTTATGTCAACAAAACTATAATGCTCTCTTTAGCAACTTTGTTGCGAGAGTATAAAAATTACGTGTCACGTTGCTTGTCCCCAATGGACTCCTAAACTACTGAACCGATTTTAGCAAAATTTTGCACACTGTGTCCAGTCTGAAGCAACTTAGAAGGTAGAATAGTCAAAACAATTCAGAAATAAGAAATACAGTGAAAGCTGTATTAAATATTTCTATTAAATGGACGCTCTATTAAGCGGACAACTCTAATAACTGGAGAGAAAGGCTGGTTCGTCAGAGTCTATTTATGGGAGATTTCACTTTATATATTTCTAAACATACGCATGTATTCACAATCCCCAAAAAATATAGTACAGTTGAACTTCCATAACTCAAACTTCTATAACTCGAACTCTTGAATCAGCAATAGAAGTCAAACTACATGCAAATTTCCGTGATTGTGTTTCGAGTTAGAAAAGTTCAACTGCAATTATAAGTTTCAGTAAAATGCGAATCTTAAGGACCATTTTCTCAATGTTTGGTTGGCAGCCATTTTTCAGTTAAGTTCTGGTAAACTTAACCAAGGTTCCTATTTTCGGCAAAGTACCTTATTTTAACTAGAACAGATGTTGTTAACCCAATTGAGAAAACATCCTTAAATTCATTATTTTTTCCATTGATTTTTATTTGTATGAACATATTCAAAATTAAACACCAAGTACAATCCCCTGGATTCTTATACCGACAACAACGTGCTCGCCTTTATTCGTAAAAGAAAATTTCACATATTGAATAGTTTATTATTTGAATAATAGTATAAAATGTATACCACAGCGCTGCGTGGCCGGACCCACTAGTGCTATACAGGGTTTTGTCCAGAAAGTAATCGGACTGATTTTCTTCCGCCACGACTGTACTTCGGTAGAGGACGTTCCTAGTTAACTGACCAGCATAGTTGTCTCCGAGTACCTCTAGAGGTAGAACAAACATTTTCGCGCGCCGTGTTTCTGATGGTGCAAGCCGCGCTCGGTAAATCTGCGACAGAGACGTTTGATATGGTCAATCAGGCTTACCCAGATGTTGCTTTAACAAGAAGTGTCGTGTTTTGGTGGCACCGAGCCTTTATGGAGGGCCGGGTAGAGGTCGCTGATGAAGACCGGAACAATGAGTAAATCCGAAATGAAAACGATGCTTATTGTCTTTTTTGACATCAAAGGCGTCGTCCAACATGAATCTGTTCCTCCTGGACAAACCGTCAACACTAAGTTTTACTTGGAAGTCCTCAAGAGTCTCAAACGAACTGAAAATCGGGTCCGACAAGACATCGCAGCGGATTAGAAGTTGCATCACGACAACGCCCCGGCTCACATCGCCTTTCTTGTGAGCAGCTACTTAACCAAGGCCAAAGCTTCCGCAGTCGTCCTACAGCCCAGAAGTGGCCCCGAATTTTTTTTGTTTGATGATTGTCTATCCCATAGCAGAGTGCCCGTACGGTTTCAACGTTTTCAAAATGGTCGTGAGGACATAAATGATGATCAACATGTGGGCAAAGCAAAATCCGTGATCACCGCAAATTACATCAAAATTGTGCGTGAGTTCATCAAAAATCAGCCGAAATCATCATTGAAATTCATGAAAATAGAATTGAACATCTCCAAAACATCGATTTATTGTTCAGAATCCAACATTCGAAGGACATCATTGTGACCGATTATTTGACCAAAAATCACATTTTAACCATTAACCACTACCCGTATTCACCTGATATGGCACCGTGTGACTTCTTTCTTTTCGGAAAAATGCATTTGCCCATGAAATGACGTATTTGCCCATTATGCAGACGTAGAGACCATTCAAAAGGCTTGCACCGGCATACTGGCGGCCATACCGGCCAACGAGTTAAAACACTCGTTCGACGTGCTTTTGAAAAATAAAATAATATTTTTGAATAAAATAAATTGATTTTGCTGAAAAATCGTTTATTCTGTTTTTTTTTTTTAAATCCTGTTTACTTTGGAACACACCTTGTATATGAATATACGGTATAAAGTCAAAGGGAAGTTTGAAAATGTATACTACTGTGATCATGAAAGATGGATTTTTAAATTACATTTCACGAGTTTTTCAAATCGGTAATTTTTTTTCTAAAAGTAAATTCTTCGATTTTTACTATGTCTGAGGGCGATAATGCACCATCTTATATTACATTGGTTATTTGTGATTATTTCGCCACATTTTCAACTAATATCGTGGCGCAACCACCGCATTCGCCTGATTTACCTTCGCTGGCTATGCAGCAAATTCATACGACCACTCGGAGGACACCGTTTTGACTCAATTGAGGATATAAAAGCTGAATCGAAGAAGGCTCTGATGGCCATCACGACGAGGATTTTTCCAATGCAGTATTGAAACGATTTTAGTATCAGAAATACTATATGTCATAGATTGACCGATAAAAAAAAAAACAAAATTTTCACATATTTTAATACAAAATCAACTATTTTATATAGCATCTCTTTTTTGACCTCCACTATACGTTAGTTTTGCAGAAATCAAAATGTGATGAATAATATTCGAACGAACGAACAGACACTCATTCGAAGTTATACAAAGGGTGGGCCATCTAACGTTTTAAATTTCGACATTGTAAACGTCAAATACCATTCGGAAAGTGACATATATTCAGTAAAAAGTCGAAAATTTACGAAATGGATCGCTATTTACTAGAAGAAAACTGGGAAATATTGAAAAAAACCGAGTACCGACCGGGTCAATTTTACCGAAAAACCATCTTTTCGGACGAGGCTCATTTCCACCTCGATGGTTAACAAGCAGAATTGTCGCATTTGGGGCACAGGACGGCGCTACGTGTCATACAGCAAACGCTACACTCAATCTTTTACGCCCTATCTTCGAAAATCGCATAATTAGCAAAAGAGGTGATGTGAATTGGCCTCCCAGAAGCTGCGATTTAACTTCGTTGGATTATTTTCTGTGGGGAGCTGTTAAAGATAAATGTTACGCCAACCATCCAGAAACAATTCAAGATCTAAAGTACGAGATTCAAGCTGCTGTAGCTGCCATAAGGCCTGAAACACTCGAGAAAGTACTCCAAAATTGGGTGGATCGGATAAGCTACTGTAAACTCAGGCGTAGTGCCTTTTAAACAAATGTTAGACCTTTGAAAAATATTAAGCCGTTTTTTTTATTGATAGTAGAGGTACTTTTTTCAATACCTTTTTTTTAACAGATCACCCGTTCAATATTTTTTGGCATTTCAACATGGAAAGACTTATGCTTGAACAACGTTTACAAATCCTTATCTAGAAACTTTATTACGTAAATTCACGTCCTGTAAAGAATGTCTTTCGCACGCTTCGCTCAACTTATGGTCATCAACACCATCACCCATCTTGAGACCCATCATTCATTATTGTGGTCTATTCGATAGAATATTATCGAATAATGCTCACAGTGAAGAAATTTTAGCAACCGTAGCCGAGAGTGTACACGAAGACCTTGGAGAATCGATTCGGTGACGTGCGCAGTAACTCGGGTTGACATTTGGAACGACTTGGCGCATTTTTCGTCGAGATCTTGAATTGAAAGCATACAAAAAACATCTTGTGAAAGAACTGAAGCCGCTCGACCTTCGCAAGCGACATCGCTTCGAGCCTTAATTATGTTCATTTCTGGATCAATGGGTATGTAAACAAGCAAAATTGCCGAATTTTGGACGAAGACCTGAAGAGATTCAAGAGCTGTCAATTCATCCAGGAAAACAACGGTTTGGTGTGGTTTGCGGTGGAATCATCGATCCATATTTCTTCAAAAATGATTGAGGTCTATGCCGACAACCGCACTTCGATTCAAGCTCAATGCTCGAACGAGTCATCGAAAATTGGATTTAATGGATGGACCGTCTGAGACGTAGCCACGGCCAACATTTGAAAGAAATAATCTTCAAAAAATAAATGCCAATGGAATCTGAAAATGGATCACCCTTTACATTAGAGTGGTGTGAAAAATTTATGGTTTTATTTCGCTTGGTATTCTGAAATAGTTGAATGATAGACACCTCTCAGAACGGTTCTCTATGTATGAGCTCTTAATTGTAACTGGAAGGTCTTTCGCTTTTCTACTTTTATTGATAGAAAACATTCTTAAAATAATAATGTTTTAATCGGTAATATCTTTTAAACGGTTAGGCACTGGCCATTTGGAGAACATGCGTCCAAAATGGGTATGTCCTACAACAACATGTGCTAAGGCTGCGGAATAGCAGGGAACAAGGAAACAATTTTCCACTTTCTCTTTGAATGCCCGGCCCTATCACAGATCCGACACAGAACACTTGAAATCCATCAAGCACCAAACCTTGCATGGATTTCTACTTAAAGCATATCAGACATAATCAAAATGGTTTGAAAGAGAAGGTGGAACGTGATAGCAAATACGGAAGGGCTACGAATAGTACATCAAAATGGCACAGCAAGTGCTAGTTGAATCCGAAATACAACAGGGCTGCACTCCTACCTACCTAGGCTTACGAAAAAATCGACTACTCTACTACGGTCTACTCTTTTGAAGAGCGTTCAATTTTCAACAGAATACACAAAAAGAAATATTTTACAAGTAGTTTGAAGCGAGATGCAATTTTTTCTTTCTAATAATAAGAGGAAGGTACAAAACCGCTAGGCGGAGGACTCCCTCATATATATGTACATTAGGGTGATTAAAAAAAAAAAAATTTTTTTCGTTTGGTACTCGGAAAAATAGATTCCTAGACATCTCTAAGAAGGCCTCTCCAAGCATGAGTTCCTAATTGTAACGGGAAGGTTCTCCTACATACAGTTTTCTATTTTTTCTTATTATCAGATAGAAAAATTTATACATATGTATGTATCTCGCTTCCAACTACTTAAAAAAATATCTTGTTCCTTACATTTTGTAGGAAATTGAATGCTCTATAAAAATGATCTTCACGATTTTTTCGTAAACCCAACCGTTTAAAAGATATTAACGGTTGAAGTTTGATTATTTTTGGGAAAATTTTCTATTTCTTATGAATTTTATAACTCAGTGAAAAAAATTATTATCAATGAAATTTGGAGAGGCTTAGTGGTGTCTAGGAACCTATTTTTCCGAGTACCAAACGAAAAAAAAAATTTTTTTTTAATCACCCTAATGCACATATATCTTCACTTAAAATGCAAAATAACGTAACATCACTTTACATAAGTTTACAGCCGAAGGAAAAACGATATAATAGAAACCACTCATATTGAAACAAAATTAAGGATTTTGGTTATAAAATGGTTATACATTCATACATATATTGGTTATATCTGAGAGGGGCTGCTGAAAAGTTTATGATGTAGTGAATAGTAAACAAAACAAAAAACTTAATTTCGCTCGTTTTGATGATACATTGCTTTGCATTATGGATTACTTTTAGGTGTTCAAGGTGACCAAAGTATTATACTGTTTTGCAAACAGTTTTGATGATACATTGTTTTGCATTATGGATTACTTTTAGGTGTTCAAGGTGACCAAAGTATTATACTGTTTTGCAAACATGATAGTATAAAACTACATCCTTACATTCTACTTGTGCATACACTATGTTTGCATAGAAATGATCGTTTTTAGCATAAATGAGTTTAACAAAAAAATACTAATATTTCTCAAATTCTAATGCAATTTTGTTCTTATTTTTTGCTATGATTTTGAAATTTCATACCTTCTCGTCTAATTCGCTGGATTTCACCATCTCGCCAGACACTCGAATCCTTGATTATGTTAGAGAATACTGCACTCACGAAACTAATCGCCAATTCCTCATTCATACGCACATTCATATTTATGTGTTGTAGTGCCTTGATATTGAACGCCAAACGGAAGAAAACGTACAAAGGCTTTTGGTTGATGGAACCTACACCATACAATGCCGCAACAGTGGAACAAACGGGAGAAAATGATGAGAATGCAGCGTGCAATAGTTCATGCAACCACAAAGACCAATCATGTCAGCAATATGCCCTACAAGGCATTCGAAATTTTATGCTCACCGGACTGGGATTGGACGCCATCAAAATGCTGATGAACAACGTGCCAACGAATGTGAACGGATTCATGGCGAAACTCTGCGTCAAATTGAAGGCTTTCAAACTACGCTCCTTTGGAATACTCACCTCATACGTCGCTATTTATAGGGTAGGCACTGTTGACAATTTTTTCTGTTCTAAATTTCCATTTAATTTGCATTTCTGATATTTTCAGCTTCTGCATTGTTACTTTAATCGCAATTTCGGTGGCGACTCCCCGCTGAACCACAGCGTGGCGGCTTTTCTAAGTGGTGCAAGCTTCATATTTTTCCCAAAATTAACACTGCTCAGCTATGCGATGATCGGGAGCTTACAAATTAGCTGGCAGTATGTTACAACTTACTTAACTGAAGAGCGTTTTGGCGACACCTACGAGTGGGTCAAACGTTTGCCCTGCAGAATGATGTTTTATCCAATAGCGCTCGCGTATTTGGTAAACGCTTATGTCATTAACAAAAAGTCTGTCAGCAAGCTTGGTGGGATGGTCATAAACGGCATCACAAATAACTAGTAAGTAGTATCTATAGTCTAAGGTGGCTTCAGTTACTTGTTTGTTTCAGATAGAGAACTTAGCCAGCTCAATATCTCTTTTTGTCCAAAAATTTCATAAAATTTAATTCAAAACATTTGCATTATCACATTACACAAAGTTTGAAAGTTGATTTCAAGCAAGTTCAACCACATGAATAGTACATGATAATATTGAAGTCCTTCAGATCTTTTCCCAAAAATGAAGTACGGACGAAGATACTGAAATCGATCCACACTGAATCTAAATATGAGGATCTATATACCACTGCTTTACTTTATTGAACGAATATCATTCGATTTTAAATCTTATTAACTGTGAGACTATGTAATAGTCGACTGCTTTCAAGGTTAGGATAGGTTCGTCTTCACGAGTATGATCATGAGAGACTGAATTTGAACAGCGAAGGATGTCGGCTTCAAAATGTGTAACTAGATGAATAGTTTGCCGAAGGCTGACTACCGAGATATGTATTTTAACTGTCTGCTGCTTCGTTAATGGCAACTATGTACCCTTGCCAGTGGCGGATTAAGTATTTTGCCGCCCTAGGCCCTGTCTGATTAGCCGCCCTTTTTAAAGGATGAAATTTAAATTCTTTGAGTCCGTTCATATTATTAAGATATAATATTTATTTCATAAAAGTATAATTGTTAAACAATACAAATATATATTAACAACATAAATAACAGTCAGTTTTCTTAAACTATAATTATAACTTAATTTTTAAATATCCTCTTTCTGGCTTTCGTCTGAGCAAAATCATCAATTATGTCGTTGTAATCAATTTCTTGAACTAGTTGGGCTTCAATTGACAGTAGTGCTAAAGCATTGAGTCTCTCTTGGCCCATACTTGCACGTAAATACGTTTTGACTCTTTTCAAAGTGGAAAAAGATCTTTCTCCTGAACAGTTCGTAGCCGGAATACTCCGTGATTCGTCAGCCTGAAGTTTTCGGGTTTTTTTACGACGGGTGTCATAGTGATAATAATTTTGAACTCCAGACAGTGCTTTGGCTTTTTTTTCATAATCAGAAAATTGTTTATCTCTCATATCTTGGAGAAATAATGCCAAAGAACTATATATTCTTATCACAGGTGATAAATCAGCTTGAGAATCCTGAAGCTTCTTACTCGCAGCATTACAGCGATCCAAAATTGCATTCCAAAGAATGACTAGAATTGCTGTTTCTAGATGTTGTAATTTTTGCTGCAGTCCCTTAGCTTCAGCTCGCGTAAAAGGTTTTTCATCTTTTTTTCACCAATAAAGTTTAGTGCAACAATTATTCCAGGCCACTCTTTTTCTAATGTGTAGCATGCATCATGTCGAGCCGATCAACGAGTTTGAGAAAGGCTTTTAAGTCTTAAACTTGTATGCTGTCTTAAAATTTCCCAACGATGTGTCGAGACGGTAAAAAATTATATAATTCTTGCAAAGTAGAAAAAAAGTCAACTGCTTCGGTAACAGATTCAGCTGCACAAGTTCCCACTAAATTTAATGAGTGAGCAGCACAAGGAACATATTCAACTAATGGATTAGTTGTTTTGATTCGTGATTGCACTCCTGAATATAAACCTGACATGTTGCTTGCATTATCGTAAGATTGACCACGACAATTCATTATATTTAAACCACTATCCTCAAGAGATTTTACCGAAGCATCTACAATATCTTTAGTCTTATGACCAGTATTTGGAATGAATTCCAGAAATCTTTCGACAATTTTACCATTGTTATGTACGTACATATCTAATAATTATCGTGAGTTGATCAACATGAGCAATATCAGACGTGGAATCTACAATAACACCAAAATTCTTAGCAGATTGCACTTCTTTAGAAATATGTTGCAATACTTTGTTTTGAGTTAATAATATAATTTCTTCGTAGATTGTCTTAGATAAATACGAAGTATTTCCACGGCCAGGGTGCGCATATAATTTTAAATGTTCTGATAAAAACGGTTCAAAATTAGCAAGGAGCTCGACTGAACCTAAAAAATTTCCATTATGGGGATCTCCAATTCGTTCTGAATGTCCTCTGAATGACAGCTCTCTTATTGCGAGAGATTAAATTATCACATTTACTCGATGCAAAACTTTTTTCCAGTATAAAATTTCTTCATCGAGCTGCTCCATTAAACACGGTCTTGAGCTCGAGCTTTGAAATGACTGATGTTAGTTTTGTGAAAATCAGAATTGCATGAGCTTCAATGCGCGCTTTTGAATTTTTCCAATCTCTAAACCCTTCACCAGTAAAAGCGTTTACTTCGCCACTCGTACCAAATAGTAAACATAGAGCACAAAATACTGATCTTTTACTTTCTGAATAAATTAACCACTCACGATGTTGAATTTCTCCGTCTTTAAAGTACGTTGGAAAACGTATTGTCGTTACATTATATCAGATTTATACATTTGACATTCTGAGAAATTTGCCGCCCCCAAATTGTGCCGCCCTAGGTCCGGGCCTCGCGGGCCTAGGCGGTAATCCATCACTGACCTTTGCTTGAAAACCAATGCGGTGGTCTGGCACAACGAAACTTAAGTTTATTGGTCGCTTCCTACTGCAAACCACTCTCCTGTCTCCTTAATAACGGCATTTTAAATTTACCGTTCGTTTCATTTTTTCACCATTTTCTTCGTGTTGATGATATGCTGCTGTTAATCACAAGAACCATCACTAGTAACTACGCCAACATTTTTTATAACGGTAGTAGTAGATGTTTGAACGTTTGTTATGATTGCATGGGTATTGGAATTAATAAGTAATTTTTTAATATTTTGACTTACTTAAAATTATATTTATTCTAATTTTTCCACTTTATTTCAGTGCGATAGCACCCCAGGCAAGCGTTGAGATAGTCGAGCAAATTCTGGCGCGGTGTTCACCAGCTTTGTGAGGCTCTGAATCAAATTGACCAATAAAAATGTAAAAAATTGCTTTTCCAATAAGTTATAGCAACAATTTTTTATCATGTAAGTTAAAATAAATTTTGGCTCACTTAATTGAACTCAAAAGCAGAATTTAATTAATACTGTGGTAATTTTTAGAAGGGTTGATTTTGAGGTTTTCAATTATATTTTTGCCTTTAAGCATTTATATTTTAATTATTAAATTTTGATGTAAAAACTGTAAATCCTAAGAAATGACTGATGTGGCATACATTATGACAAAAAGCCCGGAAATCCAGAAATTGTAAATAAAACTCAAAATATTTAATGATTCATCAATTTTATTGTGTCAACTTCATAGTAATCCCCACCAGATACATATGTGTAAAACAATTATGACAATGATTTTTCCAGAACTCGAAACACTTTTCATATTTTCAGTTTTTTCTGGACGATTCGAGCAAGAACGCGTTTCATACCCAAAATATCCACGAAAATCATTCGAACGGACTCGCGAGAGATGTCGAGCTCTCTTGCCATCTCTCAAACACTTGCCTGCCTATTTCTAAACACCATATCTTTCACTTTTTTAATATTTTCTTCAACGATCTCGTGATATAGGCCGAACCGAGCACCCAAAATGATATCAGTAGCGAGCTATTTGCATACGCCAGGTGGAAATTGTAAAATACCCAAAAAATGCCCAATTTAATATTTTTCAGCAGTGGCTACATTGGAAAATGTTATAAAAATGTTAGTTTTGACAGCTCTCTCTCGAAACTAAGAGTTTCGTAGTTTTGCATCATTTTATGTTTGTAGCAGCTAAAAACAAACTAGTTGACAGATCGCGCTCATATTTGACATAGTAATAAAGAACAGTTCTACCAACTTAGTAAAATACATTTTTCCTATCCTCTTATCATTTACCGGTTTATTTCATGCTTTTAATGATTAAATATTGGTCCAAGGGAGGTGATCTTTATATACTTGCAACATGTTGCTACAGAATATAATATGTAGTTTTGATTACCTAACGGTTCTATGTACGTACATATATCACCTAAAACTAATCAAGATAGATATCTTCTTCTTTGATGGCGTAGACAGCGCTTATGCGGTTATAGCTTAGATATAAGGTTATATATGTATATACTACTGTGCCCAAAATTTAAGACATTTGAATTTAAACTGCGCGCGTCGAAGGATTTGGAGAATTATTTTTTTTTAGGTTGGTAGTACTGTCAGTCACATTTATGTTAAATTTCATGTCAAAATATTCATTAGTGTTTGAGATACGTGTCATTTTGTGAGCTGCTAAAAGTGAGTTTTTCGTTTTTTGAGATGTCGAAATTTGTTGAGCAAAGAATTTGCATTAAATTTTGTTTACGGAATCAATTTTCTGCTGCGGATACGTTGAGGATGGTGCAGAAAGCCTTTGGTGGTAAAAAATGTTTACAAGTGGTATAGTGAGTTCCAAGCCGGCCGTGAACGTGTCGAAGACGAAGAGCGTCCAGGGCGACCATCAACCTCAACCGACGAAGCTCACGTTCAACAAATCAAAGATTTGGTGTTGAAAAACCGTCGATTAACAATTAGAGACCTTGCTGATGAAGTTGGCATATCGAAAGGCTCATAATACCATATTGAAGGATATTTTGGGCCTCAAGCGCGTCAAATCCCGACTGGTACCGAAAACATTGAATTTTTTGGAAAAAAGGCGTCGCGTTGAAGTGTGTGAAACGATGCTTTCCGACTACCAGGGTGTCATGAAATGCATTATAACTGGCGATGAGGCTTGGATCTATGCTTAAGACCCCGAAACAACCGATCAATCGAGCGAATATCGTGCCAAAAGAGAGCCGAGACCAAAAAAATCGCGCCAAAGTCGCTCAAAAATCAAGGTCGTGTTGACTGTTTTCTTCGAATTCCTTGGTGCATTATGAATTCCTTCCAACCGATCGAACAGTCAACAAGGAATATTATTTGTCGTTTGTGTAACGCTATCCGCCTAAAAAGGCCGGAATTGTGGAAAGACAATTCTTGGTTTTTACACCACGATAATGCACCATCCCATACTGCCCTCGTAATTCGTGATCATTTCGCCAAAAACACAACCCATGTCGTTCTGCAACCACCGTATTCACCTGATCTGGCGCCGTGCGACTTCTGGCTGTTCACCAACCTCAAAAGACCGCTCCGGTGACACTGTTTTTATACGATAGAGGAGATTCAAGCCGCAGCGAAGATGGAACTAAAGGCCATCCCGGAAAGTGACTACAACCAGTGTTTCGAAGATTGGAAAATCCGTTGGCATCGCATCAGGAGGGGCTTACTTTGAAGGGGATGAAATGATTTGGAAGAATAAATAAAGAAAAAATAAATACAATGTCACCATATTTTTTGGGCATAGTAGTATAATTGATCAGGATGAAGAGACCCGTATCCCGTAGCAGAGTGCACTAGTGGTTTGAACGTTTTCAAAGTGGTCGTGAGGACATAAATGACGATCAACATGTAGGCCAATCAAAATCCGTGATCACCCCAAATTCCATCGAAATTGTGCGTGAGTTCATCAAACATCAGCCGAAATCATCATTGAAATTCATGGAAATCGCATTTTGATCGAACATTTGGGCTTACGAAAGGTGTATGCACGGTTTTTTCCTCATAAATTGACTGACGACCAAAAATTGCTCACGAAGGACGATTATTTGACCAAAAGTCACATTTCAACCATTAACCACTCCCCGTATTTACCTGATATGGCACCGTGCGACTTTTTCCTTTTCGGAAAAATGCATTTGCCCATGAAAGGAAAGCGTTATGCAGACGTAGAGGCCATTCAAAAGAGCTGCACCGGCATACTGGCGGCCATACCGGTCAACGAGCTAAAACACTCGTTCGACATGCTTTTGGACCGTGCAAAAAGCTGTGTTGAAGCAGAAGAAGACTATTTTGAATAAAATAAATTGATTTTGCCGAACAAACCATTTGTGCTTTTTTTTTTAAGTCCTGTTTACTTTGGAATGCACATTGTAAATAATAGATAATTTAATTCGAGGATAATCCTTCATTGACAATGGTATCGGGTCAATACTTTCCTGAGCCTGAGATTTTCGAACTTCTGGGTGACTTTGTACCGTGTTTTACTCATAACAGTGTGTTTTTCTGTCTAAACTAGATAAAATTGGGCGAAAACTTGACCGAGCCCATATATAACTAGTACCAGGATTTTCGAACATACGACTGACTTTACTCCATGTGATCGATGATTGTATGTAAGGTACTTTATGAAACCCATGGAACATTATTTTAGTATGTGGCATATTAATAGTATGTCAAAAATAGTTAAAATCGGGTCGATACTACTCCAACTCCCATATACTACATTTCAAAATTTTCGTTTTTCTAACAAACCTTTTGTGTCTATCAGTGCACGATTTATATAAGGTAAAGATTTATATATAGCTCTTCCTTTCTTGTTTATAATAAAAATTAATTGTTATATTTATCAATTTATTTTGCTTAGTACTTAATATACATATTTTGAGGTTATTTTAACGGAGATATAATATAAGTAAACAGGAAATAATTTTTAAATGTCATGGAAGAATAAATCTTGTATATTATAATAATAATAATAATTTTGGATCTGATGACCTCTAATAAGCTAGCAATACATTAGTCAATCACTAGAGATTTTCTAATAAAGTGTTAACACGATGAAACGCTGTTTAAATAATGTTATTGGAGGAATAATTTACACAAATGCAAGTGTCAAGACATGGCTTGTTAACATATTGCAATTTAAAGTTGAATAATACGCATTTAATAAAAAAACGAGCGCCTGGTATTCGCGTGTGCTCAATGCTTTACAATAATGTTATGCGAAAACGTGTCGCTTCTTTACATAATACCTTAGAATGGCCCCGTAATTGATATGTTAGACTGCAGAATTATTATTCCAACGCTGTCACTTATACCGCGAAAAAGTCAAATTAATTTGAATTTCTACTTTAATGTGGAGTAAATTGAACTTAAGGTATGATTTCTTAACAGCCAACCATAACGCTTTTAAGGGAGTATTCTACTCTAGAATTTTGTAAAATTCGATTTTTTTCATATATTTAAAGTTTAGACTTTCAAAAATATGACCTTGGAAGGATTTTTCGAAATTCGACTTATTTTCGGAGATACAGCCGATTTTGTGAGGTGACGTCCATGTTCACTAGAATTGTCTCCTAAACTTTAAACGCGTTTTTCTCGAAACTACTTTTTTCCACACGGTACCGGCATTATCTCATGTTCTGTACAACCGATTTACTTGAAATTTATGTGAACCTTCTTTATATAATCCTTTATCGTTTCTACCAGCATCGTTTCAAAATTTTTGTTTTTAATGTTTAAAAAAAATTCAGGAATTTCAAAAAAAAGCGTAAAAAAATATTTTTATTTTCAGGCAGTCGCCATTTTTCAAAAAAAAAAAAATTTCGTGTTCCCTGAGGTAGGGACTATAACAGCATCCTTACTGATTAAGAATTTTTTTTTGATTTTTTTTTTGCAAACCACCAGGAGAGTCAGGATCAATGTCACCAGGCCAATGCCATTTTTTTACACCTGTCTCCCCCCCTGTAATTATTTTTAATATTTTTTTGTAAAATTTTTTTTCTGTATTCTTAAGATATAAATAAAAACACCAAAAAAATGGATAGTAAAAATATTTTTGGTTTTTTTTTTTTAAATAAAATTCAAAAAACTGCCCAAAATTTGATTTCTAGAGTAGAATACCCCCTTAAATATGAAAGCTGTAATATTTTTACGAAATTCTACCATCAGACATACATACTTCTTGGTGGAAAGTCAAAAAGTTTTGCTTTACCTACATGTGGTTCAGATTCATATGTTCATATGTTCAGACCTGTTTCAATATCTGCAAGACTAATTTTGCTTAGTTGGACACTGAAGCTAGTTAGTGCAGAACAGATACATGTCCATGTGACTAGTTGCGACGCTCGGTAATGCAGTCGTTGAACAAAGCAGAAGCAATAGTACACTCAATTTATGTTTCGAGTACATTAAAAAAAGTAATTAAGATTTCGAAACTTATGCTATACATTGTGACAAAAAAGGACCCGGAAATTGTAAATAAAACGTAAAATATTTAATTATTCATCAATATTTATTTTTTCGCCTTCAAAATAATCTCCACCAGATGTAATACAATTATACCAACAATTTTTCCAGTCCTCGAAATACTTTTTATAAGCACTTTTTTGGATGGACTTGAGCTCCATCAGCGAATTTTGTTTTATCTCTTCGAGCGAACGGAAACGCGTTCCACGGAACGGCAATTTTAGTTTGGGGAACAAGAAAAAATCACACAGAGCCAAATTTGGTGAATGCAGTAGTTGACGAATGGTATTCACAAGCGTGGTTCGATACGATTGGCATTTATCATCGTGTCAAATCCATCAATTGTTCCTCCACAATTCCGGACAATTTCGAGTTCTTAGTGTTCATGTCCAAATAGAATGGGGCTGATAGATCAAAATGACTGCAGGAAATGTCAAAAGCAAGACACCGATAAAACCATAAAGCTTCTCTTGAGAACTTCTCCCACACTAGAGAGGCAACGCTTAAAACACTCGGTGCTCCATGATATGAAACACTGAAAGAGGTACCCCGTGTTGTTTATTTTTTGAAGGGTTTCCTGCTATCTAAATGACAGCAAATTCAATGGTTTCATGAATAAATTCGTAATCTCGACGCTTGAAGCCACCAAAATTTACACAATTAAACAATGGGCCTGGCGCCGCTCACTTTTGGATAAAATCACATATGGCTTGATCTTCTGGATTTGTTTCAACCCAAGAATTTAGTGAAAAACACTACGAAGATGGGACTGGCTCCCAATTCAAAAAAAAAAAAAAAACATAAAATAAAATAAAATAAATTATTTACCTCTTTAATTAAACAAAGAAACGCTTATTTCTTAAAAATTATTAATACGAGTAATGACAATTAAGTAATAAGACTGATTCCATAAAAACTGTATATTTGAAAATTATTCTACAACTCTGCCATCCCCTTCAAAGTAGTCCCCGATTTCCAGCGCGTTTTCCATGCTTCGTAACATTTCTGGAACGCTTGGACTGGGATGTCCGCGAGGACCCTCATCACGGCCGCCTGGATGTCCGTAATCGACTCAAAATGGGTTCCTTTGACCACCAAGTTTGTTTTAGGAAACAAAAAAAAGTCACAGGGTGACATGTCCAACAAATTAGGCGGCTGTTGCAACACGGCGATCCCTTTAGAGGCCAAATACTGGGACACGCTGAGGGCGGTGTGGCACGGCGCGTTGTCGTGATGAAGGATCCCGTTACAAGCGATGTCTGTGCGCACCCTGTTGACTCGTTTTCGCAATCTTTCGAGTACTTGGCAATAGTAGACTTCATCCACAGTTTTCCCCGGTGGAACGAATTCTTTGCGGACGATTCCACGGCTATCAAAAAAGGCAATAATCATCGTTTTCACCTTCAACTTGCTCATGCGAGCTTTCTTCGGGCGAGGGGCGCGTGGAGACAACCATTGTGAGCTTTGGCACGACTAAGAGCACTATCACCATACA
>JBAWJQ010004757.1:0-34726 GCA_037783105.1 Bactrocera zonata
GCATATTAGATAGTAAAAAAAAATTAGGTTAAAAAGAAACTAGAGTTAGAATTATGTACTTTTGTGACGTCGCTCTCAACAACCAACAACCAGCAACTTATGCTCCAGAGCAATTTGAATGTGGTACCAGAGAAGATTGCTGAACTCGACTTAAAGTGGAGACTGAAAAATTAACTTGCAAAAAAGAATCTCTACGACGTTGGTTTGGAACGATTGTATAGGACTTTTTCTCAACTTTCTTATAAGTAATGTGCATGAGAGTACTCGACAATACTAAGTCTAGCATTTTTCTGAATATCATTGAAATATTTAGTCGTAAACTAAACTGCAACTAAATATCAGAAGATTTAGTAATGTTAAATGTATTAGAACTTTGTGTGGCCCACATGTAAAACTTCACAAAATGGTGTTGGAGGAATGTTCGCCGTATCTTATAAAATAATTGCAATAACCGAACTTATATAGTTATACGCAAGACCTTGGCTCACACTCATGGCCCTCTGAGGAGAACTGCGATAGAAATTCAAGCTTAGCCATGAAAACGGATTTTTCGCTACAAATATATATATTCTTATAATCACAGAAGTTATAAATAAAAGAACGAGTGGGCGACTGTTGAAACGCCCAAGGAAGTGATTGCAAACGTACAATTGGAAAGAGGCAAATAGCAAATGGCAAATGGCGAATGGCAAAGCGATTTGCGGTGGGTGCCACAAACTAGTTGCCATGGCCTTAATGTGATTATCACGGCACTGAGCGCCAACTCAATGAGCTTACGCGAACTTTTGTGACAGCCACACCAACAACACGCGCACAAAGTCGAAACTTCATCGAGCGCCAAGCGCTGCAAAGCGACAGCAATGCAGCTGGGGCATGCAAGTGCGTTTGTGGCAGTGCCCTTATGCTCACAGCAACAAATGACAGCTGCTATTTGGTGTTGGCGCTAATGCGCCATCCGTCAGAGTCATTCATTTTGCCGCAGTGGCCGGGAATTTTTCCACTTTTTCTCAAAGCCTTGCCACCGTCCGCCGACTAAGCTCGCATGTTGCATGCCGCATCTTGCTGATTTAATTCAATTTGTGTTGCCGCAGTCAACAAGCATTGCTCTTCTGCATTTGCGCTCTTTATCTCTCTTGTTGATGTTGCGCACGACAGCCATTACGAATGCGAAGTTTACCCGCCCTCCCTCAGCTACTTACCAATGCTTTCTTGCAACTGTACAATTTGTTGTTGGCATTTTTGCTTCGTGGCTGTCAAGTTGTTTGCGGTGAAATGAGTGAGAAAAAGATGTATGCAAATTGACTGCCACCAATTTGCTTTATTTGAGGTAAAAGTTGTTTTCGCCGCTCGCACATACATAAGCACTGTGGTGAAGCAGCAATAAATTCCCGCTATGCCACTCAGCTTATTCTGAGCTGTAAAAGGCCAAGGATGCGTGTCTGAGTTTTCTCTGAATTATGCTAGTTAAATGCATTCATTCTTGGCGTTGTAAAGGAAAACTTAATAAAAAGTCTTTATACGCAAATGTTTATATTAAGATTTGTCGCATTACTTTTCCACTTCAGTCATTCGTCGCTGTGACCGTTGCCTTATCAACGCTTCCGTTTCCACGTAAATGGAGAACGCGATGGCGTTCGCAGTCACGCTGTGGCACCACCCTAAAGTGATATGCTGCTCGAAAGAAATGGGGCAAATATGCAAAGCAGCCGAGCCGAGTGAATGTAAAAGATGCAGATAAAAATGCAAAAATTGAAATTTTTCAGGCTACAGCTTAGGTTTGTTTATATTTAATACAGCGGGCGCTGCAGTTGGTCCCAAATCATTCCATCAAATGTATAGTGATGGCGCATATTGGGTGGTTTCAAAGGCCTTATGCCCACAGAGTCAGCCTTTCGCCTCAAACTTTGCAGTTTTGATACTTCGGATACGTATTTAATGCTTTGTGCGAGACTTGGAGGATTTCGGATCATTAACCGGTGCTTACTTAGTACATATGTATTTGACACTATGAATTTACTAATTCCAGAGTAAACAATGGCTTGTAATTTCTTTGATAGAAAAACACCTAAACCATTTAGATCAACTCATTGACGATCTCAAGGCAAAAACTCTCAGAGAAATTACTATTATGTAAAAAAAAAATATTTAGCTGATTTCATTAATCTTACATATTGACGTTTATTTAAACGAAATTCGACTCTTCTATGTATCTTCTTCCTCTTCTTTATGGCGTACACACGTTGCGAGGAAGGCAGTCTGTTTTCTCTCCACTGCTACATGACACTCCCCACCGTATCAGCTTTTCTTTTGCCGAAAAAATTGCTGATGAGTGCTCTCGAGAGTAGAAGTGCAAATCGAGTAGAAAATTGTTCGGCTGTCTGTTGTGATTGCAGCTTTTGGACGTCGAACCTTCCTTGTGTTTGTTGACGTGCGTTTTTTGCTGCACTGAGGCGGGTGCGAATCTTGGCTGTAACAAAATATATCAAGGTCACTTGGACACGTGTTTTTCGTTACCTGCTTTTTCGATCTGGAGACAACCGTATTTCAGGCCCCGGCGAAGTCGATTAGCCTCAACCCTTTTGCGGATGTTTCACCAAGCATGATTTTGACATCGCGGCGGTCCCATGGCCTTTCTCTTCCGAGAAGGGATGATTCGCCTTTTCACTAAAGATGGCCTTTAAAAGAATGTTTTTGACGTACTTAGTCGAAGACCGGGAGTTGTGGGTTGCTTGAGCCATATGTAAGAGAATCGTTTCTGGCATTTCTTGCGTAAACTTATATACATGGTTCTATCCTCCAATCCTTATAAATGTAGACGCAGTAAATGATTATCTGAATAGATTTCGTCCAACATGTTGTTGATAAAACGGATCTTTAACAATTTCAACCATAAGCAGGGTGATCCTTGTGTTCCGTTGCTCGTTTAATTGTGATATTTTCATTGTTGCTTGACTTATATACCGTATATACAAAGTATGTGAGGAAATTACTTCATAATCAAAACACTTTCAATAGCTGTTCGCTGTCAATTTACAAAAAAATAATGCTTTTCTGTCTGATATTTTTATAGTCGAAACATCGGACTTCATTAATTATGTAGGTACAAGTTAAGCCCAAAACTTGCGATTACGTTTAATAGACTGAAAAGTAAGTATCAGTGAGTTCAAATCATGGTAGGAGTTCTCAAATCGAAGGTTGGATAAAAAAAGGATAAAAGTTTCCTAATATTTTTCGTACACAAATCAAAAAATGTAGAGCAAGCAGAGCTGTGCACTTCCAAATCCATGAAATCAGATTAAATTTGTCTTGCTTGTTGTTGGAAGAATACTTTCTAGTTCACAAAGATTTGCTTCCGCTTCTCCCTTCCCACACACACCCACAACTGACTACACATGGCTGCATACGGATCTATAATACCCACATTTCCGGTAATATTGTCATTGCAATCGTTTATCCATTTGTCCAATTGTAACACTGCCTGCCTGCCTGTCGTTCTGCCTGCTTCCATCCGAGCTACGTCACTTTGAGCTTTAGTCTTTAGCAGCTGCACTGATCGCCCTCTCCTCTGCCTCACTTACTTGTACGACCAGACGGTTGTGACACTTTTTGTGCCTCTACACTACAGGCACTTTCCATTACCATTTTAATGGACTCAAAGCAACATTGCGGATTTTCAACAGAAAGTGCACCGAAACTTTTGCAAATGAAATTATGTGGCAATATTGACCACAAATGCAATTTACAATAAAATGTTTACGACTTCCCACAACACTAACAAAGCATGCAATGGTTGCAGTTATTGTGGATAGAAATGTTACGCAAACCCGTATTATTTTATTCGTAGTCGGGCTAAGAGGAATAGTGCTTAGATGTTACCCTGTTTTGAGAAAATTCTGACCGACCTTAGATTTCGAGCAAAGTTTATCGAGTTATAGATTTCAACAAAATTTTATCGACGCTATAACACCAAAAGAAGGTTCGTGTATGTTGGACCGCGCCAAAAGGCACGGAACCCGTTCGTTTTGTTGAATTACATTCTCTTTTAATTTTAACTCAAACATGTATGCAGCGACACCTACTGCATATTGCCTTCATAACAATTCACCTTTACCTTCGAACCATCTTTCATATACCGTTTAGTTTGCGGTGATATTTTGAACCTCTCCTTTTCGCAGTCGGCGAAAAGTAAAATGAATTGGTGAGTGCTTGAAAGCAAAATACTGAAATAATATTGGATTAGTTTTTATTTCTTCGTAAATTGCAAACGAAATGCGAAATTGAGTATTTAGAATTATTTGTGAGGATTCAAGCCATTGCTGCTACCAATAATTCTGACATTATCTGCTTATGTTTGAACTTATTTCTCTGAGAAAATGTGTCGAAGCCAGTTCCACAGCATTGGACAAAGGTATACTATATAACTACGTTGAAACGGTATTGGCAACTCCGTTATAAAAATTCTAAAGCAATTTCTACTAGTAAAGTAAGTATTTCAGGGATATTAAGAGCTGAATGCAATGCCCATATATGGAAAGGTAATGAATTAATTAGTCACACCTAAAAGTGAGTATTGCAATAGGCTTATAGGTATGCATGTGAATATTGCTCGAAGTCTTAAATTTTCGACAACAAATTAAAATACTTAGAATTTTTGGAATTGTGGTTGCTGCTCAGTTGGCAACTTTGAATCCCCTAAAGCACATTTTATATGAAAAACAAGAAAAAAGTTTACTTTGGCTGCACCGAAGCTACAATACACTCCATGGATGCATTTCTTATGGCAACGATATACATTCATATGATTAACGCAATACGTCATGTTGGTTTTTTCTAGCCACGTTGTGTGATACTCTGAAGCTTAACCCTAGTTACCTAATAAAAAAATAAGTCTTAGAAAGTCTTTAACTGGGTCATCGATCGGTCAGTTTGTAAAACAGTTGCATTCAAAGTTTGGTGAAAACAGTTATATGCTCTAGTGCTCCGATAAGCGCTGTTTTGACAAATGATCTTTCTTAGAAACTGAGGGACTAGTTTGCGTAATAATATTTGTGAAAGTAATAATAGCCACAATCGATTCGTTATTTTTGCTCGCCTTTATTAGGGGCTCTTCTCTTAGCAAAAATGCTACTAGTAAGAGTAATAATAGGTCTTAAAAAAAGACCCATAAGCATTGGTGATAGAAGGGTTGTTAGCGCTGTTCGACCAGCTGGTGTGGTTGTTTTGATCCGCTATTATTTCATAACTGGCAGATAGTAGAAAGCTAAATAGTGCTCATGATAAAAAAAAATTGTATTTTCATAGTAATTCCGATCACTGGTATGGTGTCCAGCGCTAAAGAAATAATACAACATCAGAAAATTAAATGTAATACGAAGAGCAGCATGTGCAGATGTTACTGGTGCAATCAAGTCATGACCGACCGATGCGCTTAATATAATCCTGTATCAACTACCTATAGACTTCTATATTCACAAATTAGTAGCATGCTCTGCAATAAGAATAAAAAAATGGGTGATTGGAACCCCAAGAACCATGGACATAGTAATATCCTAAACCAACGCAGCGTAAACGTTAATAAATCAGACTACATTCTCCCAATGCTTGACATAAAAAGATACTTCCAGGTGAGGATACCCTCTAGACGAGTATGGAGAAGGGGCATAATAGGGGAGGAAGATACCATTTCAGTCTATATCGACGGGTTTAAAATGGACTGCGGAGTAGACACAGAAGGATATTCGGTTGATCTGGACATTTCTCTCTCTATCCGCCTTCTGAACTCGGCTAACATCTTCCAAGCAAAAGTTCTGGGCATAGAGAAGTACTGTGAAACTCTATTTAATAACTACGAGAGGATACATAAAGAAAAAATATAAAAGGATAGCCAGGCGTTTCTGGCCTTATCGTCACCCTGACTAATCAGTAGTTCTAACTGCAGGGCACTGAGCTCACTAGAGCAGCTCCACCTAGACTTGATTTGGGTTTACGACCACAGGAGCATTTTCGACAACGAAAAATCAGGCGAGCTGACAAAGACAAGAGCTTTCTTAAACGAATCCGAGGCAGAGTTAATACCAATCCCGTTAGGATCGATCAGGAGAAGGCTCAATATACAATTTCAACAATTAGCAAATAACAGATGGAAAAATACAACAAAATGCAATATAACTAAACAGATATGATCAATGTATGACAAGAAAAGAACTACAGAACTACGAAAAGTATCTACAGACCAACTGCTACTGACCGGTATGCACTACAACAACATCTTGCGAGGCTTCAAAATAGTAGGGAGTAAGGAAACAATTTTCCACTTTCTCTGTGAATGTCCAGCCCTATCACAGATCCGACACAGAACATTTGGAATCCATCAAGCACCAAACCTTGAATGGATGTCCACAAAGAGCATATCGGGCATTAGTAGCTTCCTCGAATCCACAAAATGGTTTGAACCAGACGATGAAACGTCATAGCAATAATAAAAAGGTCTACGACTAAGGCATCAAAGTGGCACAGCTAGTGCTAATTGGGCCCGAAATACAGCAGAGCTGCATTCCAACCAACCTACCATAGTAACTCCAATATGCTCGTGTGTTATGTAAAAAAAATAATAAATACAAATACACAAAAATTTCTTATCAGAATATGTGGCACTACTTTAATCACATGAACACACATTGGAAAATATTCCTAAACAACAAAACACAATATTTGCTCTCATAGCCGTTCATTATATCGTAGCTTGGTAAAGTATCCTTTGCAGGATATGAAATTTCATATTTGTGCAATTCAATATTTTCGTTTATAAAAATTTATTTGCTTACGAAGTGAAGTATCAGTTTGTTGGAAGAAATTTGTTTTTGAAGTGCCGATATGCGAGAATGCAAAGTAAACAAATTAAATTGTGAAATGTTGTTGCAAAATGGCGAATAAAAAGAGAATGTTAAGAAATAGGTATGTGTAAAAATTCAAAACTTCAGCAAAACATGTGTGTACTTTGCTGTTGACAAATATTTCTATGTAAAAACGAGTGAATGTATTTGCTTACCTTTACATATGTTACATGTGAGGTTAAATACTTGATTCCTACATAAATAAGCACAAGTATGTATGAGAATACACTGACGTAGTAGGTGAAATGCATTGATGGGGTACTTAATATTCTAATTATATTTTTGTTATTTGTTGCTTGCTACAGCAACATAGGTAAAATATAGTATATCCGAACTCTTCCCAATCACTGTCATAACTTAAAATTTTTTAGAATAGAGACAAAAATATAAATACCGTCGTGAGATATTGATGTCGAGAAATAAAATACCAGCACATATTTCCATCATCATGAAGGTAATATTCCCGTTGGACCCTTCTAGGAAGCAGGACCGATAAAAGCTTTGAAATTATGCAGGGAAGGAAGGACGTGGATAATTCGAAAAATTTGCTTTATTTCTAAGTCTAAGGTTAACTTTTGGGTCAAGGAGAGGAATGAGTAGACAAAAAGATCCATTATAACGCTATTCGTATAGATATCGTAGAATTCTAAATAATGAATTCTGTGTTATTGAATTTATGCATCTTTCATTTGTCTTGTTGATTACTAAAGTGGAAGACATGTTCTTATGAGATGCTGACAAATACCATTTTTCTATACAAAACGTATTAGTGTTCTTCTGAAAAAAAGCTTTCTTTTCGAAGATTTAGGTACTGTTTTAGTAAAAGGATATTGACTATGACTTGGTTCAAGATTGGTCGAAACGAAACGAACTTTTATTTTGGTGCCCAATACCATAAGAATCTATCAATTACTTAAAAACATTGTATTATTTAACGTTAACTTAGTCGGGCTTGCACCGAAGCTATAATAATCTGCACAAATAGTAAAGTTTCTATACAAAAATTTGATTTTGATCGATCAGTTCGTGTGGGAGCTTGTATACGTTACAGTGGTCCGGTTTTTGTGCTTCCGACAAATGAACAGCTTCTTGGAGGAAAAAAAAGAGAAAAAGGCAGATGGCCAGACAGACAGCAGTAACTAAGCTGAATCAGCTCATCACGCTATCTACGCTATAAGCAAAAAATAGTAAGATTGTTTAATTTAAATTTCGCGAAGTTATTCAGCAAAGAACTTCCATTAAATTTTGTGTGCGGAATCAAATTTCTGGTTCCGTAATTTGGAAATAAGAATTTTCGTGGCAAATTTAACATAGCCTGTTCAGGGTACAAGAATGAAATGAGTTTTTGTGTGTAAATGAAACGCTGTTTCCGATAACAGAATACAATTGATACCAAACAATGGTTTGAGGGATGTCTCCCGGGCCTACTCCAAAGGCGTCAATCAACATCGACCACAATAAATCAATGAAAACGACAACGAAATTGCATGTATTGCGTTTCGAACAGTTTACGCATATATTGTATGCACCAGTACTGGGACCCAGCAACCTTTCTCCGCTAGGTCTATTTCTAAACTTTCTACTGTTTCGAAAATGTTTGAGTGTTCTGCTAAAATCCTTTGTTTTTTTTTGCAGTAAAATCATTAATTAACGTTAATCCGCATGGGCTTGTCTCCAACTGTGTCATCTTGTGTGAGTGTCAAATTGTGCGGTTTTTAGCGATTATTGCACGTCTGCCTTCTCCGCTGGATTTCTAGTAGATTTTGTTTACACAGATTTCTCTAAAAGTTTTGATAAAGTTTCACACAATATTTTATTTAAAAAATTATCATCTTTAGGTTTTCACTCTGTCTTCTTGCAGTGGATTAAGTCACAATAGACGATGTGTTGCTAGTGTTGATGGAGTGTCATCCGATTCATTCATTGCGTCTTCGTTAGTGCCACAAGGAAGCGTCTTAGGTCCTCTTCTCTTTGTGCTGTTTATCAATGACAGTTTCTGTTGTTTCTCTTTTGCTAACTTTTTGCTATATGCAGATGACTAAACATTTTTCGCAATAATCTAAAACTTCGAAGATGTATTTAAACTTCAATGTGATACTGATTATTTCTATGAGTGGTGCCTGAAATCGAAGCTTTTTTCCGAATCTAGGCAAATGTTCTCAAATCTCGTAAGGGAGGGGACGTAGCATCTTACCTTCGAGTTATAATATTTCAAATTGCGCCCTAAATTGTGTATTTTGTGGGAACAATAGATTTTCTTTCATTAATCACATCAACTATATCACTTTAAATCATTTTCTGTGCTTGGCTTTGTCCGTCGAAATGTTTCCAATATTTCCGACCCCTATTCGTTAAAATTATTGTATATATGTATCCTTTGTTCGGTCGACGGTCCGTTCTCTGCCTTTCATTTATTTTCAATGCAATTAATGGGGGTATTGACTGTCCTTATTTACTAAGGAAAAGTTAATTTCAATACCCCTTAGCGTTGTCTCAGATCTATGTCCCCATTTTATTGTAAAAGGGAGAATACCAAATTTGTGAATTATGCTCCTCTGAAGCGCGCTATGCTCGATTTTCGAAAAAGTTCTTCTCAATTTTTCTCACTCTAGGGATTCCTTCATTAACGCCCTTAATTTTGATTTTTAGTTTAAGTTATCTGTTTGTTTAATTGTAATTTTATTACTTTGAAAGTCTAATTTAAATATTAATTTTCTATTAGTCTGTAATGTTCATAGGTTCATTAAGTAACTAAATAAATAATAGAACTTTAATGTTTCTACTTACACTCATAGACGGCAACCCCTTTCGCAAGCCACTGTTCATTGCTATTACAGGCGAAGTAAATGCATGCCATAAATATGAGCGCGAGTGGTTAGAAGTAAATGCAAATAACGAAGGAATATTGTGCAAATAACAATCACAGCTCAATAAGGCGCTGCAACATGAAAAATTCAAATGGCACAAAAATGCCGAAAACAGCAAAAAAAGCAAGCGGAAATGCGAATTTGAATGAAATGTGACAGATGAAGCTCACCGCGATGGCTGAGTGCGTTATTCAGCACCCACACAAATAAATCGCGCCTAAACATATACAAAACAAATAAATATATGTGAGAAATAAGTAAATATAAGTTGCGTTTCAGCAAATCGAAATATGTCTTTCGCAAATCCCTCTCCGGCATATTTGTGTCCCGGTATTGAAGTGCCGTGGAGCGGAGAGATATCGAACGGCTTCGAGGAGTTGCACTAAGTTGTCAAATCGAATACAGTTGTCGCTATTGCTGCGCGCCATGTTGCTGTTGTTGCTTTGTTTTTGTCATTGATGTGCGGCAAAGCAGCTGACACTTAAAGTTGCAAGATATGCGACTAAGCGCACGGAGAATGCGCTCAAGTTTGCTGCAATGTCATCGCCAACATCGTGTTGCATATTTTATGTTGCAATCGAATCGTACAACCGGCATCCTTGTCACTGGCGCATATCTAATGTGTAATGCCTTACCGCAGGGCTGGCATGGGTGTGGTGCAGAGAGTGGGAGGGCGCTGGAATTGTAAAGTGGTTGCCAGATATGTAAATAATGTTTGTGTGCGTATATGCATTTATTTGGTTGGTTTTCGGTTGACTTGTCGCCGGTGAAATGCAGCTCAAGGCGCTCTGGGATCTGAGTGTATGTGGCGGTTGAGCCGCTTGATTTTGCTGCTGAAGCAGTAAATGGAATGTGAATACGCTGAAGAATGCATTAGTCGAAGCAGTTATTAGTTACCTCTTATTATATTTATTGGATTGCTATGTTTGACATATTTATTGGGTGCTGTGGAAATGTCTTTTGCAATAATTCGAAATGATGCTAATAAAAACGGTAACGGTATTCTTTATATTATCTACAGGGCGCGCCATTTTAAGTTTGTATATAAGCATTGCGTAACTGTGAAAACCCGCAACCGACTTCTAAAACTAAATTTTTTTAATGGAAACAATCAAAAGTCCAGACATTAGTGGCCTCGGCAACATGAGCACTATACCGAAGATCTCGGCACGAATAGTGTCATATTGTTTACTTCTCAAAAACTTCATAAAAGGTGGGTATCAATCGGAATCACGGAATTTTCGCGGTGGAAACATAATAGTTTAATTTCCAGTTTGTTTGATACGCCATCTAGTTGAAACCAGTTATCCTTTGATATCGTCTTCCATCGACTTTTTTGTTTTCACTGAAAAAATATTTCCCAACGGGTTTGGCGTAAGCCATGCCCAATTAAAATTTGTTTTTATATCCTACATACTTGTATATTAACCTAGCCATAATGTTTGTAACGCTCAAAAAAAAAAAAAAAAGCGTCGGGGACCCAACAAAGCAAATACTAGCGGATGATCCAAGTAGAGATATTTTTTCAATTGCCTTTTTTTCGACAGCTCTCGCGTGAGTCGTGTCAAGCTGTCATGTTATTTTTTCAGCATTGTTTGGCATTCAAAATATAGCTTATGAAAGAACTGAAAACGCTCGACCTTCCCAGCGGTTCCAAGAAAATCCGACTTCAAGCCAAATTTTGTTCAGCGATGAAATACATAGTAAATTCCAAAGTCTGTTATGTGGAATGATAATAAACATTTAATGTTGGAGTTGTTTTCTTTGTTTTGTTTTTTCTTTAAAAAAGTACGAATACTCGAAATGGCTCACCTTTTGTACATAAATGATCAGCGTGAAATGTTGTTCTGTATATATTCTTCTTACTGGCATAGAAATAGCTTACGCGGTTGAAGCCGTGTTAAAAACAGAGCCAATGAAGATTCCATGCGAACCAGATCCTTCTCTACCTGTACTTTCCTCTTACTCTGCTTCCCCGGCGGGTACTACGTCGCAAACTTTCAGTGCTGGAGTATATATCAGGACGGGAATTATGAGCCACTTATAGAGTTTGGCTTTTTTTCGTCGAGAGAGGACTTTACTTTTCAGTTGCCTACTCAGTCCGAAGTAGCACCTGTTGGGAAGAGTAATCCTGCGTTGGATTTCCAGGCTGACATTGTTGGTGGCGTTAATGCTGGTTCCTAAATAGACGAAATTATCTACAACTTCAAAGTTATGAATGTCAACAGTGACGTGAGTGCCAAGTCGCGAGTGCGACGACTGTTTGTTTGATGACAGGAGATATTTCGTCTTGCCCTCGTTCACTGCCAGACCCATTTCTTTTGCTTCCTTATCCAGTCTGGAGAAAGCAGAACTAACGGCGCGGGTGTTGAGGCCGATGATATCAATATCATCGGCATACGCCAGCAGTTGTACACTCTTATAGAAGATGGTACCTTCTCTGTTGAGTTCTGCAGCTCGAATAATTTTCTCCAGCAGTAGATTGAAGAAGTCGCACGATAAGGAGTCGCCTTGTCTGAAACTTCGTTTGGTATGGAACGGCTCGGAGAGGTCCTTCCCGATCCTGACGGAGCTTTTGGTGCTGCTCAACGTCAGTTAACACAGTCGTATTAGTTTTGCGGGGATACCAAATTCAGACATCGCGCCATAGAGGCAGCTCCTTTTCGTACTGTCGAAAGCAGCTTTGAAATCGACGAAGAGGTGGTGTGTGTCGATTCTCCTCTCACGGGTCTTTTCAAAAATTTGGCGCATGGTGAATATCTGGTCGGTTGTTGATTTTCCAGGTCCAAAGCCACACTGATAAGGTCCAATCAGTTTGTTGACGGTGGGCTTTAATCTTTCACACAACATGCTCGATAGAACCTTATACGCGATGTTGAGGAGGCTTATCCCACAGTAGTTGGCGCAGATTGTGGGGTCTCCTTTTTTATGGATTGGGCATAGCACACTTAAATTCCAATCGTTGGGCATGCTTTCGTCCGACCATATTTTACAAAGAAGCTGATGCATGCACCTTATCAGTTCTTCGCCGCCGTGTTTGAATAGCTCGGCCGGCAACCCATCAGCCCCCGCCGCTTTGTTGTTCTTCAGGCGAGTAATTACTATTCGAACTTCTTCATGATCAGGTAGTGGTACGTCTGCTCCATCGTCATCGATTGGGGAGTCGGGTTCGTCTTCTCCTGGCGTTATGCTTTCTCTGCCATTCAGCAGGCTGGAGAAGTGTTCCCTCCATAATTTTAGTATGCTCTGGGCATCAGGCACCAGACCTTGGGTTCTACAAGAGTATGCTCCGGTCTTGAAATCTTCTGTTAGTCGCCGCATCTGTTCGTAGAATTTTCGAGCATTACCCCTGTCGGCCAGCTTATCAAGCTCTTCGTACTCACGCATTTCGGCCTCTTTCTTTTTCTGTCTACAAATGCGTCTCGCTTCACTCTTCAACTCTCGGTATCTATCCCATCCCGCACGTGTTGTGACCGATCGTAATGTTGTGAGGTAGGTAGCCTGTTTTTTTTCCGCTGCGACACGGCACTCCTCGTTGTACCAGCTGCTCTTTTGCACTTTCCGAAAACCAATGGTTTCGGTTGCAGCTGTACGTAAGGAGTTTGAAATGCCATCCCACAGTCCCCTTATACCGAGTTGTTGACGAGTGCTCTCAAAGAGCAGGAGTGCAAGCCAAGTAGAAATTCGTTCGGCTGTCTGTTGTGATTGCAGCTTCTCGACTTCGAACCTTCCTTGTGTTTGTTGGCGTGCGTTTTTTGCTGCACAGAGGCGGGTGCGAATTTTGGCTGCAACAATATAGTGATCCGAGTCGATGTTAGGACCTCGGAGCGCACGCACATCTAAAACACTAGAGACGTGTCTTCCGTCTATCACAACATGATCGATCTGGTTGGTGGTTTTTCGATCCGGAGACAGCCAGATAGCTTGATGTATCTTCTTGTGCTGGAATCTAGTACCACAGATAACCATATTTCGGGTCCCGGCGAAGTCGATCAGCCTCAACCCGTTTGTGGATGTTTCCTCGTGGAGGCTGAATTTACCGACCGTCGTAACAAAGATACCTTCTTTGCCCACCCTGGCGTTAAAGTCGCCAAGCACGATTTTGACATCGTGGCGGGGGCATCTCTCATAAGTGCGCTCCAAGCACTCATAAAAGGCATCTTTGGTCACATCGTCCTTCTCTTCCGTCGGAGCGTAGGCGCAAATCAGCGATATGTTGAATAACCTCGCTTTGATGCGGATTGTGGCTAGACGTTCATTCTCCGGAGTGAGTCATAGTACTCGGCGACGAAGTCTCTCTCCCACCAAGAATCCAATACCAAACTTGCGCTCCTTTATATGGCCACTGTAGTAAATGCCACAAGAGCCTACTTGTCTCTGTCCTTGTCCCGTCCATCGCATTTCTTGGACGGCGGTGATGTCAGGATTTATTTTTACGAGGACATCAACCAGCTGGGCGGCGGCACCTTCCCAATTAAGGGACCGGACATTCCAGGTGCATGCCCTCAAATCATAGTCCTTATTTCGTTTGCCATCGTCGTCATCAAAAGGGGGGTCACTCATCCGAGGCTTGTTGTCACCTTTCATTCGGGGTGTTTTTTTTTACGTGGCGGGTCCCAAGCCCACCGCACAACCCTAAGTAGGGAATATTTCTCCTTCTCACTTTAGCTCGCCTTAAAACGGATGTTTTTAGGCTACCCAGAGGATACTTGGTCAAAGACCGGAAGTCGTGAGCTGCTTGAGTCTTATGTAAAAGAATCGTTTCTGGCCACTCCCAAGTGAATGGCGATCAGAGAACTTTCCTCACTTGCGTGAACTTCTACACATGACTCCATCCTCCCGACCGATCAAAATTAGGATAATTATTTTTTATTCCCTTTTAACCCTACTCTATTACGCACGTCGAACACAAGCAGTTAACTAACTTTGAAAACTATTTTAAAAATTTACTTTAAATTTAATCATTTAGTACGAGTATAACTGCCAGCCTGTTGGCAGGCTGGGATAGAGATTTATATGTCAAAATAGTCATCTGCAATCCGCAAGGAAGTATTTAAAATTATGCTTAATGGCAGGATTAGGAACAGGAACTGATATATCTTGCACTTTCTTACTATTAAAAACATATTTCTACAATCAATCAACCTACTCGTATATTAGTCGAGAACTAATTTATTCAGTTTTTAATAAGGTTTAACTAAAAAATGTAAATGTTTGAAAAGTGGGCGAAACAAAGAATGTTTAACTAGTTGCATGTAGTATCACAAACTAAACAACTATTGTGGACAAAAATATGTATACACATCCCTTACATGGATATATAAAGCGAGTTTGGCGCACAGATTTTCAACTTGTGCAAAAAATGCATTCAAAGCAATGCAAATCATATCATGGTGGTATGCAAACCAAGCCAAATCAAATATACAGCTTATTGAATACAACTTCCGTTTCCGTTTTATTTGACGCAGCTTTTTTACAAGAGAACACAGAGGCCTTTCAGTGCAGCTGCAACAGAGCAACATCCGAGCAATACTCACGAACATTTTTATTTGGTTGCAGCTGTTTTGTTGTTGGTGGCAGTAAACTACATTTTGCACTTTTCTATATATAGGCGGGCATATTCCGTGTACATATACATATGTTCAAACTTTCATATACACTTGTAAAGCAAGTAAGGAAGGGTGAAAATCGATCGAAACTATCGGTAGCCTATACCTCTTTAGTATTAAACCACTTAGCGGATAGACAGACAATTAAACATAATCGATTTCGTTGTTTCGAAAATGTTGATATACAAAGTCTGTCGCAAAAGAAACAGGACTGTTAAAAAAAAAAAACAACAAAAAATTAATATTTTTCAAAAGTTATATTTTTTATTCAAGGTAGTTTCCTTGTGCTTCATTACAGCGTTAAGCCCGGTCAATTAGCATTTCAAATGACATTTTAAGGTCATTTTTAGGAATGCTTTTGAGAATATCGGTCGTCGCCTTTGGGATAGCTGAAATGTCCTAAAACCAATGTCCTTTCATGGGCAAATGAAGTTTTTCAAATAGGTAAAAATCAAAGGGTGGCAGACCAGGTGAGTAGGGTGAGTGATTAATGGTTAATATGGAGCTTTTGTCAAAAAATCAGTGACAACCGCCGACCGATGACACGGCGCATTATCGTGAAACAGGCGCCATGACCCTGCCTCACGGTATAATGGTCTAGTACGACGAATGCGTGACAAAAGACGCTTCTTAAGACCAAGGTGTTATTAATCGTTTGGCCAGATGGGACGAACTCTCGGTGTACAATACCCTCGGAATCGTAAAAACAAATCAGCATTGTCTTTATTTTTGACTTCTGAAGACGGCTTTTTTTGGCCCGACTTCTGATCGTCACAGAGGTCCTCACGACCTTCTTGGAATGGCTTAAACCACTCATGCACATTACTACGGGAAAAGCACTGATCACCATGAACTTTTGTCATCATTTGAAATGTTTCAATAAATGTTTTCCCAGGTTTAAAACAAAATTTAATATTTGCTTAAAATGCATTTTACGACCGATAACCAAAAGCTGCTGTCACTTTTTGATCGATAACATCGATTAAACGAGTAGTTATCCAATTGTCTTAAAATTTTTACGAAATGTCAACAAGAGATCAAGCTTTTTATTTCATGTACCCACTAATAGGGGCCAAACCAGAAACAGTTATATTTAAAAAGTTCTGTTTCTTTTGCGGCAGACCTTGTATATAACTCTCTATCACACTTAGTCTTCTCTTTGGTATTGAATCTTAATTTCTTAGGGCTTAAAAAGTATAGTTATGTGAACTAAACTATTATATTCTATACAGCATGTTTCGAGGGTGTAAATTTGTTTGTAACAGTAAAATGCAAGCGGTGCGTGGACTCATAGATGAACTCGTATACATACTTAGACATGCGTACATTTGCCTGTAGTTGGATGAATGCAAATACGAGCATTTACTGCCTGATCGAAAAATACGCTCGTCGTGTTAGTTACGTCACAAATACAATTTTAAAATGCATTCGCTTGGAATATCATCATCGTCAGCTTTTGCTGAAGTGACTGGCATTATGAATTTGGAGTGGCTAATATAATAGTTTTTGCTGTAGGAAATGTGGAATAAGAAAGTTTGAGTATTTCTTGTAGAGAATGCTTTTCGTCCCTGTCAAGTGGATTTGTCCAGTGCAGAGGCCAGGTTGATCAGTTTATCTTGGGGTAGACGTGACAAGGACCTCAAGTTATGTAATATAACATTAAAATATTACCTACATACCAAACTCTAAAAGCAAATGTATGACAAATATGAGCAAAAACGAAAAGCAATTGCTTTCGGTGTGGACAAAGGGAAGGAAGAAATGTAAGCCATTTTTAATAGCTTAATACTAGAAGTATATACGTTAGTATTTAAAAGACTGAGCTTATCTCGGGGTAAACTACGTATAATTTATTCAAAAAATTTAAAGATCTAGTAGATCTCATGGCCTTTGGCTAATATTTCATTGATTTGAATGTTATTTAGTAACCGTTGCGTGAGGCCATAGTTCTGGATATAAAACCAAAAATATGGGAGACAACTTTCACTAATAACTGATCGTCTCTTCCAAAACAAGTGTGCGTGATTTGCAAGTTTATAGCTTATTGAATGTCTGGACCTCTATGAATTTCTTTGACTTATCTAGTGATAAAAATTTCCTAGAGGTAAGTAAATATTTGAAATTTGTTGCGTTAATAATTTTTACACAGCAACCCAAAGCCAAACATCACTAGTATTCAGATACACAAACACTCACGAACGCATACACACAATGTTAAATCAAAATTGACTTTTTTATGTTTTTGTTTGTTTTAGTCTAGCGTCTGTAGTGTGAAAAATAGTAGCTGCCAAGCCAGTATTATTGCTGACACAACGCTTTGATGGCGTTTTATGGTCGGATGAATAGACGACATGAAAAATGCACTAACAACAACAGCAAAGCACCATGCACCATATCATGTTAAAAATATTCACTAAATACACAAAAAAAAAAATAAATAAAAATAAAAATAGATACTTTTGAACTAAAATGCACGCTCGCACAAAAGTGAAATTGCCAACAAAAAGCCCTGCGGCAGAAACGCAAAATATGAAAAATGCAAAACTGCAAACTATCTGCACAGGAATGTATGTATATACGTGCATGCCTTCCTGTCAGTACACTTCCGCATTTGCCGTGGCGAATTTTTGTTTGAGTTCATCCGTGTGTCTGTGGCTGTGTGTGTGTGAGTGTGCTACGCTTGTTGATTTTTGCGCTTTATCAAAAATGTGCAATCGATTGTAAACAAAATCAGTCTAATAACTTTACGGTATTAGCTGTATGGATTTAGTCCTCAGTTGGGTTTAATTTATCGCCAAATTTATGAATGCGGCATGCTGCGTTTTTCGCCAGTAGCTGCTGCAAGCGGTGGCAAATGTAATGCAGCATTTAAAAGGCGGTTTGTTAGAAGTTTCTAGATTAAGTTACTACTATCAAATAGTATAACGGAAATAATTACGAAAATGGAAATACAGTACTTTGGTACTCAGGCTTCGACTCCTCATTTTGTAAATCATTATTATGGTTTGGCTAATCATTCTCGCTGCAAATAATGAACCCCAATTTAAGTTATGGCATTCCTTAAAATGATTACAGAGCATCTGCGTCCGACGGGTGATGATGAGTAATTTCCGCTGAATTTGTCTCATATATAGTTCTTCTTGGCTCGTAGTTTTAAATTTAGCTTGCGAAATATCCAGGAATATATTCCCTGTAATATTGACTTGTACTCATTCACTATCAGTCCTAACCGCTTAGAGAAAGCCGAACTACATAATGTCGTGTTAGTTTAGCTCAGTGATATCTGCTTATCCCGCTACGTTTGTGTTGTGTTTGTATTTATTTAATTATTCAAATTAATTACTCATTACAATTACATAAGTATTAAAATAGACTACTATACAATACCGAGTATAAGTAAATGCACGTCTGTACTCGACGGTAGCGCAATCCAGAAGAAGGAAGTTTCGTTTTACAAAGTCTTACAAACTGACAGGGTTGACAACTATTAACACTGAAATCCAGTGTTGTACATTTTTAAGTTCATATCACATCCCCCCTCTTAATTATAAACTAATTTATTTATTTCTAAAATCAGGAGCTGTGAAACGAGTAACCAGTTGTCGACTGGGATCGGTTGCTTCAACGAATCGGATTGCTTGAATTCTGATCTTATGCAACGTTTTCCTCTAATTGCGATGGTGCGCTGTTTTGGTCATTAAAATGAGGTATTTGTGTGGATATATCTGGTTGTATGTTTAACTTGTCTTGCAACATAACCGGTGCTGAATTTGTGGATGTCGATTCAGGTACAGATATCCATTGATCTGGGAGTATTATGCTGGGTGTTTTATTATTACCTTCTGCGTTTAATCTTGGTTTGAGTTGGTTAATATGTCGTCTTATGGTACCTATGTTTGACTTTACCAAAAACATCATTTTTCTAATCGGATGAATTATATTCCCTTTGATCCACTTTTCTCCTTTCGCGAAGTTTCTAGCGTATACTAGTTCATTAGGTTGAAATTTGTATTTGTCTACGACCTTAGATTTTGATTGTGCTGGTGTCTCAAAAAGTTGAGTTAACGTAGTACGAACTGAACGACCATGGATAAGTTCAGCAGGTGTTTTACCATTGGAATTAGGAGTAAAACGATAGGTAGTTAAAAATTTGACTACGGTGCATCTGATGGATAGACCTTCGTTGATATTTTTTCGAACTGCGGTTTTAAATGTTTGGACAAAACGCTCCGCAAGTCCGTTAGATGCTGGATGAAACGGTGCAGTTGTTATGTGCGTAATACCATGTAACTTGCAAAATTGTTGAAATGCGTCGGATGTTAGCTGAGGTCCATTATCACTAACCAGTGTATTAGTGTATCTATGGCAAAAATTGATTTTAAAGAATGTATAGTATTATCTGTTGTAGTTGACGATAACTGAGTTACGAATAGAAATTGCGAATAAGCGTCTATGCATATAAGCCACATAGAATCGAATATAGGGCCTGCGAAGTCGATATGAACACGTTCCCATGGTGCTTTCGCTTCTGGCCAACTAAGGTATTGACGTATAGGAGCTGGATTGCCAACTTTACAAATTTCACATTGACGTGCCACTTTCGCTATGTCGTCATCGATGTTTGGCCACCAAACGTGATGTCGTGCTAATTGCTTCATTCTTACGGTTCCCCAATGTCCATCATGTAAGAGTTCTAGAATATTTTGCTGTAATGATTTTGGAATAACAATGCGTTTTACGTTTGCGTGTAAGCAGAGAAGATTTTCGTGAAGAGTTAAAGCTAATCTCCGATGAAAATACGGTCTAACTTCGTTATCACTTGGCGATAATTGTGTAGGCCAACCTGCTTTAACAAAGTGTTTAACTTTACGTAGTATTTCATCTCGTTCTGTGTGCTTACGAATAATATTAGCATTTATTGGTAATTGTATGTGTGTAACATTGTAGCATGCTTCGGATGTATCAAATTGAATATCGGTAAACGAGAGAGTGCATCCGCATTACCATGTGCGTGTGTATTACGATACTTTATATCGAATTGATATGCCATAAGTATGATGGCCCAACGTTGAATACGGTGCGAAGTCATTTGTGGTAGATGCTTGCTGGGATTGAAAATATTTATGAGAGATTTATGGTCTGTGATTAGCAAAAACTTTCTCCCATATAAGTATTGGTGGAACTTCTTAACTCCGAACACTATTGCTAAACCTTCTTTTTCAATTTGGCTATTCTTAAGTTGATGCTTATCCATAGTTTTAGATGCAAATGCTATTGGACGTTCATTTCCGTCAGGATAAATGTGCGAAAGAATGGCGCCAATGCCAAAAGATGAAGCATCGGTTGCTGGTGTAATTGGTAATTGTTCATTGAAGTGTGCTAACTGCGTAGCATTTATTACATGTAATTTAAGAGCTTTAAAAGCTTGTTGCTGCTCTGAGCCCCATGTAAAATGTATATTTTTGCGGCGTAGCTTATTTAGTGGAGCGGCTAACTGAGAAAAATTTGGAATAAAATTGCAATAGTAATTCACTTTACCTATTAAAGCTTCTAGTTGCGTTATATTCATAGGTGGTTTCAGTTGCTTAACTGCTTGAATGCCTGAATAGTCTGGAAGGATTCCCTTAGCGCTTACCCTTCTACCCAAGTACTCAATTTCTTCCTTTAAAAAGAAACATTTTTACTTTCTGCACTTGATACCGTTGTCTTCGAGAATTTTGACTACTTGTTCTACTCGATTTACATGTTCTTGCAATGACGGTGCGGTTATAATAATGTCATCCAAATAATTTCCACATCCTTCTATACCGTTGAGTAGTTATTCGAGATAACGCTGAAAAATTGAGGGTGCGCTGGCAATACCATATGGAAGTCGTTGATACTGGAACAATCCTAAAGGCGTATTGACTACCATTACTTGTTTGGAATCTTCATCCAACTCCATCTGTAAATAAGCATCTTTTAAATCTAATTTCGAAAAATATGTACCGTGTCCTATTGTATGTAATAGCGACTCTCGTGTTGGCAATGGATATTGCTCAATATCTAATTGTGAATTAATTGTTACTTTAAAATCACCGCATATTCTTACCGACCCATCTGGTTTTGGTGCTAAGACGATTGGTGACGCCCAGTTACTAAATTTAACTGGTTTCCAAATTCCGGTATTAATAAGCCTATCTGCTTCCTCACGGAATTTTGACATTTGCGCAAACGGTATTTGCCTGCTTTTATAAAATTTTGGTATGGCAGTGGTCTGCATACGTATACTTGCTTTAAAATGTTTTATCACGCCAGCATTTGTATTGTCAAATACTGTTTCGTATTTACTGCATAAATCTTCAATTTGTTTGAGGTATTCACCTTTATCAACTACGTTATCAATTTGCGTGATTTCAAAACCGAATTCTTTGAATAAATCTAGCTCAAATAGATTATTAGCATTTTCTACATTTGCAACTATTATAGCAATGCTCTTTTGCTTATTTCCACACTTTGCTTTAGTGTGCAATTCCCCTAATATTGGAATAGGCTGCTGACCAAATGCATATAAGGTTTTTGTACACTTTTGTAATTTCGGTCTTTTCAATATGTTATACGTCTTTAAATTGATTATTGAAACGGTTGCGCCCGAATCTAATTGAAACTGTATTATTTTGTTAAAAGTTTCTAAATTTATACACTTTTTATTCGCTTTAACTTCTATTATGCCATTTACAATATTCACTGCATCCAAGGTACTAACATATTGTTCATTTTCTTGTTTGTTTTGATTCCATTTTTGCTCTGGAATCGTTGTGCTTTTTCTAATACTTTTGCTCTGATTTGACATGCAAACTGCGGCAATGTGTCCCTATTTGGCACATTTATTACATATCGCTTTGCGAAATCTTCATTGTTCCCTATTGTGCGAAATGCCACAACCCGCACACGACTTCAATTTCACTTGTTTCATTACGTTAGCATTTATGTTCTGTTCTCTTCTCATTTGATCTTTACTTGTTTTTTTCCAATTTTTGCGTGTCTGCATTGTATTCACCTGCATGGTGGATGAACTCATATTCTCTTTGATGGTTGCTACTATTTTTGTTGTTGTCTCGTATGTTTCAGCTATTAAGAGTACGTCTTCTAATGATGGTTGTAATTTTTGAAGAGCGGCTGCGCGGATTTGATCGTATGGTGTGTTAAGTATGATTTGATCGCGAATCATTTCATCTACAAAATTTGCGGAACAGTTCGTGGCGGAACAATTAAATTTACATTCCCTTGCAATTCCACGAAGTTCGGCAACCCATTCACGGTGCGTTTGCGTAAGTTAATACCAGTATCAACGACATTTATACACAAGTATATGAGAAACGCTGATAAAGCCAGCTCTGCCTAAACAAATAAACAAGAGTATCAAAACAAGACTTTGAACTCATATCTGAATACAAGACATGCATAGGCCACAAGATAAGCCGCATGATAAGCACTTGTTTATAATAAATAATAAGATTAGACTTTAGACCTAAGCCACAAAACATGGATATGTTATCAACTTAACGAATAGTATATAAGACATAGGATAATACAAAAACATGTTCATTTTAACTATGTAATTCAAAAGAATAAAGTTCATATTCAGCAAAAGAATATATAGTTTTTGAAACCATTCATAAGTATATGAATTAACTGGGGGCTCAACCGCTCTTTACTGGGAAGGAGGAGATCGCACAACAGGACATCGGCATCCTTAAGAATCTTCGAAGCGCATAAAGAAGGACATCTAAATCCTCAAGCTGAAATCTTTAGTAAAGAAAGCCAAAATCTTTAAATCTTCCTTAACGAAGACAGACACTCAAAAAATGAGTCAAGGAGCAAAACGGACAATGCCTAACGAGGACATAAATCCTTCAGCTACAGTCCCTACCACTCCTGAAAACTACATAATGTCCTACATTCAGAATCAGTTCTCGAAATTGGACGAAGAAAGGAGAAAGGACAAGGAGTTAATATTACGGATGTTCCAAACTACAAATCCTAATACTAGCGAAACTTCTACTCCAACAATATACCAAGAAGCCACGATGCAATACAAGAATGTAACAGATGTACAAATCGAAGTCATAAAGGAATTACCTATTTTCCAAGGAAACAAAGAAGAGTATACGATATGGAAGTCACATGTAATGAAAGTCATGGAACCACTCCAAGTATTCCAGAATACACCTCAATTCTACAATATCATTACAACCTTCAGAAGAAGAATCACGGGGCATGCAGATATGTTACTTGAATGCAACAACACACCTCTCAACTTCTACAGTATCATGGAAGCTTTGGACGCACTATATCACGACCCAAACGCACTGTATGAAATACAAGAACACATGAAGAACTTGGCACAACAACCAACAGAAGACTTGGACACTTATTTCCAATACACATTGACATTGCACAGGAAGCTGATTAAAAATACAGTGGACCTTCTAAAAACAGAAATAAATAACAAATATATTGAACAAGAATCTATAACACAATTTATTAAAGGATTAAAAAATAAAAATTTGGCAACAGCCTTAGCATCAAATCAATATCAAAGTTTAATGCAAACCTATACAAGTGCTAAACAAATCGAAATACGATTACAACAAACTAGTGAAAATAAAAATCTAAGACGACCTATCGAAATCCAAAAACAAAATTTAAATAACTTTTGGCAAAGACCAACTAATCAACATAGAATAATACCGGAAAAGACAAACCTTTTTAATTTTAATCCACCACAATGGCAAAATAATAATTTAAATCAATGGTCAAGAAACCAATATAATCAACCTAATCATAATAATCATAATAATAACAACTTCAGGCAAAATCAATTCCAACCAAGGCAACAAATGAGGAACAATTACAATTATACACAACCTCAAAGAGGATTTAATACATATCAACCACCACAAGAACGCATGGATGTTGACGAACCTCAAAGAAACAGTGGGTGCAAACGAAATCACTCTAACAGAAACATCATTCCGCAAAAGATACAAAGGATCAACACACAGCAACAACCTGAACCTCAGCCAGAACAAACCTTCAGACACATGGAAGAAGCTGACGATACATCGAGTACTTTTTTAGGCTAAAGAATGGACTGCCTTGCCTTACACTCAAGGATGGTCCGACACAACAAGAAGTGAATATCATGATCGACTCAGGCGCTACAAACAACTACATATCAAAAAAATGCAGAATAGGTAAGAGTATATCAATAGATCCTGTATGGACAAAATCAATGCATGGATATTCCATCATGACTAGTAAAAAAATAATACATCTGTTAAACCATGATTTACCATTTTTTGAACTAGAAGATATCAAAGATTTTGATATGATAATAGGATTTTGTGGATTAAAAAAATTAAACGCAGAAATAGATTTCACGTCACTACAATTAAAATATAAAAATAAAAACAAAAATCAAAAAATAAATTACACAAATGATAATAAAGATTATGAAGAGGAGATTAGAGAAATAATTAGGAGAAATAATAAAACAGAAAAGTTACCATTTACCACAGCGATAGAAGCAACCATTAGGACAGAAAATAATGAACCTGTTTGGACGAAACAATACCAATATCCGTACGCAGATAACGATTTTGTCAATTCAGAAATAAAAAAATTATTAAAGAATAATATAATACAACCTAGTAGAAGTCCTTATAACTCACCAGTTTGGACAGTACCAAAAAAGGGTATAGATGAAAATGGAAAACCCAAGAAAAGATTAGTGATAGATTTTCAAAAATTAAATTCAAAAACTATAACAGATAGATATCCTATTCCGGACATAAACATGACAATACAAGCGTTAGGTAAAGCTAAATATTTTTCTACGATAGATTTAGAAGCAGGATTTCACCAAATTATGATAAAAAAGAAGATAGGGAAAAAACAGCATTTTCCATAAATGGAGCTAAATATGAATTCATACGAATGCCCTTCGGATTAAGAAATGCACCCTCAATATTTCAAAGATGTGTTGATGATATTCTACGAGAATATATAAATAAATTTGCATTTGTATATATCGACGACGTGTTAATATATTCCTCGACACCTGAAGAACATATTAAACACATCCAAATAATAGTAAGCGCATTACATAAAGCAAATATGAAAATCTCCGATGAAAAATCACACTTCTTTAAAAATCAAGTCGAATATTTAGGACATATAATAACACAAAATAGGATAACGGTAGATCCTAAGAAAGTAGAAACATTAGACAAGTATCCGATACCTCAAACCCTGAAAGAATTAAGGTCATTTTTAGGTATGGCGGGATATTATAGGAAATTTATACAAGGATATAGCAAAATAACAAAACCACTAACCATACATCTACAAGGAGAAAATGGTATAACAAGTAAAAAAATGTCAGCTAAGAAAGAAATTAAATTAGATAAAGAAGCCATAAAAGCTATACAAATAATTAAAACAAAATTAAAAGAACAAGTTGAACTATTTCAACCAGATTTCTCAAAACCTTTTGATTTAACTACAGATGCGAGTAATTTTGCCATAGGAGGAGTCTTATCACAAGAAAAGAAACCTATATTTTTTATATCAAGAACATTAACAAAAACAGAAGAAAATTATTGTACAACGGAAAAAGAATTATTAGCAATAGTATGGGCTATTGGAAAACTTAGGAATTATATTTACGGTATAGCAGATTTAACTATACACACTGATCACCAGGCTTTGATATTTTCTATTTCGGACAAAAATCCAAATATAAAACTAAAAAGATGGAAACATTTTATACAAGAATCTGGAGCAAAAATAGTATACAAACCAGGAAATCAAAACGTAGTAGCAGATGCATTATCAAGACAAAAAATTAACACTTCAACAATAGAATCGATGCACTCGACACGTAGTTCACCAAACGAAAACTATACATACGCAAAACAAACGATAAATTCATTTAAGAATCAAATCATATTAAAGAAAACTGAACGAAATAAAAAAGAAACACAAACGACCTTTCCAAAGTATCACAGACACATTATTGAATACCAAAACACTGAATATCTAACAAAAACCTTAAAAGAAATTTTTACACCTAATTTCAATAACGCGATTAAAATCGATGAACAAGAACTATTCTCAATAAAATCACTACTAAGTAAACATTTTCTAAACTACAAGCTCTTTATAGCACAAAATCTAGTCGAAGACATAACAGACAAAAACAGGCAATTGGAAATTATAACAAATACACATAACCGAGCGCATAGAAATGAGAAAAATAACGCGATGGAAATTAGACAACAATATTTTTGGCCCGATATGGCGAAACAAATCAAAAACTTTGCACGAAACTGTTCAAATTGTTATGAACAAAAATACGAGCGTAGACCAACAAAACAACTGATAGGGAGAACACCAGCAACAAATCTACCAGGAGAATCTATAAGTATGGATATATTCCACATAGGAAATAGAACATATATAACTAGTATGTGTAGGTACTCAAAATATTTATTAATGAGAGAAATAGCAGATAAAGTCAACACCGTAGACAAACTAGAAGAAATTCTCACACTTACATACCCATATTGTAGAAACCTACAAACCGACAATGAGAGTATATTCACATCGATATCTTGTTTGTCACTATACCGACGACTTCATATAACACATAATCGTACGCCAACAGCTCATTCGACATCAAACGGTTCAGTTGAACGCTTGCATAGCACACTGATAGAAATCGCAGCAACATTAGCTAAACAAAATAACACCGATCCAGTTACGGAAATATTTAACGCAGCATACGAGTATAATAGGACAATACACTCGGTGACCAAACAAAAACCGGTAGAAGTATTTTTTAATAGGAAGAATTATCCAGAAATAAAACAATTGATTGAAAAAAACAAAGACAAAGTTTTAGAATATCATAATAAGAAAAGAACACAAAAAGTTTATGAACCAAAACAAATAATTTACGCACTATCAAAACGACGTACAAAAACTGAACAAAAATATCTAAAATACATAGTTATAGAAAACCGTGAGGACACAGTTTTAGTAGAGAGAGGAGGAAGACAACATGTCTTACATAAAGATAACATTCGTAATACTCCTATTGAATTTAATAATAAACATAAAAGCATACACAGTGAGCAATCTAAAAAATAAAAAATTTATATTCACCGAAACTGACGACGCATACCTATATGAAGATACCGAATTTTTATATCATTTATTTAATTTAACGACAATAATGGAAAGATACAAACAGATAGAATATAGATCAATTGGCAGGACACAACAGGATATTATAAACGAAAATAGAATCTCAAATTTAATTGAACAAACTATTTCACACTCAATACAAAAAAGATCAATAAACATTTTAGGGACTATAATAAAATTTATAACTGGGATTCCAGATCATGACGATCTTATTGAAATAAAAACACATTTAAATGAAATAATAGAAAATAATAATCAACAGAGAGTCATTAACTCACACTTTGAACGGTCAATCTCAAAGGTTGATCCTCAATCAATCTCAACAAGCCTGGTCATATCAGAAACTTTGAAGGAATTAGAAACCCTATTCGAAACTATAAATTCTGTAAAGACAGGAAATTACTTGTCTAAGTCTTTAAATTTAAATGATATAAAACAAATAATAAAAAACGAAAAGTTAGATATTCCAGTTTTAAATGTAATGGAATACTCTACAATAAATGTAATTAGAATTAAGGATACATATGTAATCATTTATAAATATCCTTTAATAACGCAAAAATGTAAATTATTTAAAATAACATCATTAAGCTATCTGCATGGCAAATATATATTAGACAAATATATAGCTCAATGTAATATAAATAATTATTCAAGAGTAAAAGAATGTAAACAATCACTAAATACTTTTATATGTAAAACCAACAAGGATAATGAATGTATTTCGAAATTAGTGCTAAAAGAAAAAGCAAATTGTAAAACTATTGAAGAAACAAATGCAAATATCACAATATTAGATTATGGTAATATAATATTAGATGGAAAATATGAAATTAATAACGAAACTATCTCAGGAGTAAACTTGATCCAGTTCAATGACACCATTAAAATAAATGGACGAAAGTACATAAACATACAGGATACAATAAAACAGATAATCCAACATGAAGGCACCATAACAATTGATGAAGTAATCAACTCCAATGAAGAAACTAAATTTACGAATATCCGGAAGTTACATAAACTACTCATTCCAATCGAAGATCACCCGATCCAAACTTTTTGCTACACAATTACAACATTTGGAATTATAATCCTGATAATTTGGACACTACTCAAATTAATCAAACTACGACAAGTTACTCAAGAAAGAAAGAAACTACACGAACTCCAAAAACTCACAGCCAACTTTACATTATAAAAATGAGGACATTTTGTTTTTTTTTAAGAGGGAGGAGAGTTAATACCAGTATCAACGACATTTATACACAAGTATATGAGAAACGCTGATAAAGCCAGCTCTGCCTAAACAAATAAACAAGAGTATCAAAACAAGACTTTGAACTCATATCTGAATACAAGACATGCATAGGCCACAAGATAAGCCGCATGATAAGCACTTGTTTATAATAAATAATAAGATTAGACTTTAGACCTAAGCCACAAAACATGGATATGTTATCAACTTAACGAATAGTATATAAGACATAGGATAATACAAAAACATGTTCATTTTAACTATGTAATTCAAAAGAATAAAGTTCATATTCAGCAAAAGAATATATAGTTTTTGAAACCATTCATAAGTATATGAATTAACTCGTATGCTTCATTTCTCGCTTAAAAAAATCATAACGAGCTGCGACTACATGACGTTTCAACTGGAAATGTTCCGTTAATTTGTCTGTCAACTGAGTGTATGTTTGCGATTGCAGGGTTGCAACGCCGAATAAATTCTTTAAAAGTTCGAACAATTCCATACCGACCCAAGATAGAAAAAACGATTTTTGCTTGTCTGGACTGCTTACCGAATACGCTATAAAATGTTGAGAAAGTTACTCCAGGTAGGATTCCCAATTCTGATGGTCTTTATTAAATGCGTGGAACGGTGGAACCACTGTTGCTTCTTTTATACGATTAGGATTGTCAGCGTTGAACATGGACTGCTGAATTGACTGCGAATCTTTGTTTCTGCTGCACTAGCTCTTGTATAAGGCTGTCGTTTGTCATTTTGACGATTTTACACTACGGCAATTTGCATTAAAATATGTTTAGATGATGAATTTAAATCCTCGTCGCCAATAAATGTTGTGTTTGTATTTATTTAATTATTCAAATTAATTACTCATTTCAATTACATTAGTATTAAAATAGACTACTATACAATACCGAGTATAAGTAAATGCACGTCTGTACTCGACGGTAGCGCAATCCAGAAGAAAGAAGTTGCGTTTTACAAAGTCTTACAAACTGACAGGGTTGACAACTATTAACACTGAAATCCAGTGTTGTACATTTTTAAGTTCATATCAGTTTGGACACCCCATAAAATATATACATCAATGATCAGCATAACGATTTAACGATATTTGGCTGTCTTTCCGTCTGTATGATATGATTATTATTATTAACGTCCAATTAGTTGGTTGACGGCAGATTTTATGATGTGTTTTTATTCAATTACATTTACCGTGTGGGTGGGAGTACGCTCTCTATCAAAGCCTCTTTGTAATGCTAGATTACTTCGGGTGTCTTAGCAATATCAACATGTTTTGAATCAGTGCCATCATCAAAAAAGTTAAAGCAACGTTACGTAACGAAATCATCATTCCATTGGCATCTGATAGACACAGTATTTCAATGACTTCTCTTTTTAGTTCACGGACATTTTGTTATTAAATTTAAAATTAACAAATAATATTGTTTGGTTTTCTAAAAATCCCAAATTAAAATCCCTAGATTAGAAAGCGAAGCATGTGGGACCGAACAAATAGCATTCGTGACTTGCGGCCCACATCACTGTGTACAGTACAGTACACTTTAACTAACGACTTTAAAATCGTAGATAGCCTTAGCCTTGAAATCCAAAGTATTGTAGAATCACTCTTGACAATAGATGCTGGACTCTACAAGCCTGTCATAATTCATGTCCAGCTATATGGTGCGGAGGTATGGACAATGACGTCATACGATGATAGTAAGTTCCAAATTAGAATAAATTTTATAAAAGAATAATTCAAAGTGGAACGTATATATAAAATGAAACATTTACAAATCTCACCACTTTCATTTGTTCTAAAACAACTTTTAACAAATGTATATATATTAGATATTCTTGGAGGAAAGATTTCCAACCAACTATTGGTATATTCGATTACATTTTAGACAACTGTGTGGCTCTTATGAGTGCTATCAGCACCTTATCGCGAAACAACCAGGATCAGGTCGAGCTAATTTAACACCCAGCCAAATGCCAAGTTCTCCGCTCTTTCTAACCCTAGTTTGCTTTCACAGCAAAATTTCTGACTTTTGAAGGTAAAGTAAAAGGTACGTTTATTATAAAAAACTAATGTTGCAAACGTTTAACACATATTGCTATTACGGGTTCCAACTCGATTCAGTTATATTGTGAACTTTAACTATTTTCAGTTGAAGTTTCATTGGTGTTGCCAATATAAAAATGGAGATTTGAAAGACAGTTTTCAAAAGACAAAAATGACAAAAAAACTGTAGGTGATGGAAAGTTTTTTAATTCAAATAATTTTAATAAGGTTAAATACCCCAAATACCTCTTAGCACATCAGTCGAATAGTACAGTATTATAATATTAAAATTACCATTAGTTTTGATTTATATTTCGATAAGAAAAATGTTAAGTCCATATTTGATGTGCTGTGCATGAGAAAAAGCAAATCAGTCAAATCCGTTTGAATTCTTTAACGTCGAGTAAGCCATAGTTTTAATGGCATGGCTATTAAATGGGGTTTATTGTAGACTCATAAGTTATAAGTAAATGGCAGAAAAGGGGCAGATCGCTTCAAAAATATATATTTGCTCAAAAAGTATATTCCTAGAAATATTAGCTTGTAACGACTCTTTCTATTCGAAACATTACGCACACTTCCTTAATTTCATTACACTATATTGCAGCTTGCTAGTTTCGGAATTTTATTCTAAACACATTTTTTACCTTTCTATGTATTTGTAAAAAGTAACAGTTTAAATTAGTTTCAAATTATAATAAAATAGTTTTCTTTCTATTATCTTTTAATATTTTTCCTAAATAAAGGCAGTAATGTTCAACTACAACTGCTTGGCAGTAGTTGAAATTTTATATTGTCAAGTCCACAGACAAAGAGTTAAAAGCCAATATACCACAAAAAGAGTTGTTGTTTGACGACCCAAAAACAAATTTTTTTTCATGGGTTGAGTTTATATCAATAACACCGAAATTCAAAACTTCAATTAAATATCAGTTGAGCTGAAAACCGTGGTAGGCGCCATAATTATTAAAAAAAAAATATTATTATTAGTAGCACAATGAAAAAAGATATTTATTCAAATATTTTCGTGCCCTAATTTGTGGAATAAAGCACGATTGTTTTATTGTTAAGAGTACTTGTCATTTTATTTTCAACTGCTAATATTGCCAAGCCTGTTAGTCTTTCTAGACAAATTATAGGCCGCAGGTGGGCTTTGAAAAGTTTAAATTACCTATGGGCGCGGGAAGTGTTAGCAACACCCGTATTACAATTGCCAGTTTGGAAAGATATCTATTAATTCGTTTGACTATTGTGCAGTGGTGTAAAGTTTTGGGAAATTTTTTGTCAATAGCTTGTACTTCGTTGAATAAATTTGTTGCATCTACTCTATTTATATGCAGTTAGAATGCCGAAAAAAAAATTAATTTTTCAAAATTTTTCTGAGAAAACTTTTAAATTCATTGATCCCAAAATTGGTCCACATATATATTATGGTGTCTTTAAACTATATTTTAAGAAAGGGAAGGAGCTACAGCTGATCTCCGGGAGCTCCTTTCAAAAAAAAAAAAAAAAAAAAATTGGTGGTGACCACTATACAAGTATTTCTGCACTGGATTCTCTGAAATTAAAAAAACCAAACCAATTTCGTTAAAGTAATGTCAAATCGAAGCATAAAATAGTTTTTTGACAAAATGACGATTTCTATAAAATAAAAAGATTTTTTCACCAAAATTTCGGCTTTATGGGGTGAACCCGCTTAAGAAGCTTAAAAAAATCAATTCATTTTATTTTTGCTTAAATTTCTTTAAAAATTATTTAAGAATATGTCTCCAAAGTGATATGTAGATGGAAATTCGAAATATTTTCGAAGCTAGAAGGGAAATAGTGACCGAGTGTCTAGCAGATATATTAGCGCTTGGGCAGAAAGCGAAAACTTTAACGCGCGATTTCTCGGTTTTTCATTTTTACGATTTTTTTTAATTGGTGGACAGGGTAGAAAAAAACTAAACGTCCTATTGACGTCTTTGGCAAATAAATTATCTTCTATTTAAACTAAAAAAAACTAAGAAAAGTCAAATTTGAACACATTTTAAAACAATATAAAGTAAAATTTTTTGGTCAAAAACCATTTTTTTCAACTTAGAAAAATTTTTAAAATTTTACACTTATTTTTCTAATTTTTTTAGTTTAACTAGAAGATAAATTATTAAAACATATGAATCTCTTCAAACTTTTATTTCCGATAGAAATTGCGATCTGCATCCTGCGTGCCGTCCGACAAATGCACATGCGAGATGCATTGGGCACTCGCTTCCCAAAGGCAGAATGTCAAAGATTTCGTATTCAAAAAAATTAATAAATGATTATTAAGTATAAAACTTTAAACACTAGAAATTACGCTTTAATTAATTACTTATTTTCTTCCCAAAAACACCCTAAAAATTGATTTTTGGGATTTGAGGCCTCTAAAGCAGGCTCCTTTCTAAAATTGTGTATAAAAAAATATTTATTGATTAAAAATAACTTTGTGTTGGTTGTTAAACAATATATTTAACAAGATCGTGTTAAAATTTGAGACTATTGAAAACAATGCAGTATCAGTAATGGCAAAATAGAAATTAATATTAGAATTTTACTTAGCATTCTACTTATAATTAAACTGTCGTGCTTTACAGAGAGTACATACATAACTATGTGCTATTTTGTGAACAAATCAGCGTAATATTCGCAATCAACGCTTAGCAACGTACTATTAAAAAAAAATTATAATATTTTCATTGTTATTTATAATTTGTATTAGAATGTAAAAATATCGAACTATGTCTTTTATATATTATTTTTTACATTTATTATAATTTTGTACACACTCTCTCACACATACTTTCTCCTTATTGCGGGAGTCATTAAAAATTAATTAAATGAAAGAAATTCGAAGTATATTTTTTGCATTATGATTATTATTTATTTAATTATTGTAAAAAGGTCTTTACTACATATTTTACTTTCTCCGCTCGTGAAAAATAATTTATTGAGTCATAGCTTCCCTGTACACGATGTTTGATGTTAATTTATTTTGTGGCAACAATATAAATTGTTTTCAGGACCTCCGACCTGCGATAGACCAACATACAGTTGGCCATGAGTAAAACATTCTTTCCGTAGGTCAATCCGTACTAATGCGAAAGTTTGGACTTGGGACTAGTTTAAGCGAAACATGAAGAGGAATTTTATACCGAAAAAACTGCGCGAGTAGAACTCGGTCGAATCTTGGAACGCAACCATGTCCAAATAGACTAACACGCTGTGATGCTCATTTTTTTCACGCACTCGCTCAAAAAAAAAAAACATAATTAAAAAAAAATCGCCGATTCAGGAGGAAACCAGGGAATCAGTGCATTTTTCGCGCAAATCAGAGAATTTTCACGAAAATCAAGAAATCAGTGCCGAAGGTCAAAATCAGGGAATATGGTAAATGAAGTAATTTTGTAAATTTTTTATATTTTATTTAAGTAAAATAAAAAAATTTATAAAATATGTAAAGAAGATTTGCCAAAATGCCGTCCTAAAAACCTTTCCCCCTAACAATTGCCTATATGCCACCTTGTAATAAAGTGAATTACAGAACCGCTATAATTACATTTATTTCTCACATTATGTATCATTAAGTAGATACCTTGCGTAGATAAAATATACACATATGTGTCTTAGGTATTTTTCTAAAATTTTTAGTTACTTATGAAAAGCACAGTAAAAAGATGAAAACTCTGAGAACACCACTATACAACTGGTGATCAATTTGGTGAGTAACGTCCAAAGAAAATTTTGTTTATAAAAAACTT
>JBAWJQ010004758.1:0-16674 GCA_037783105.1 Bactrocera zonata
TCGTCCTTCTCTTCCGTCGGGGCGTGGGCGCAAATCAGCGATATTTTGAAGAACCTCGCTTTGATGCGGATTGTGGCTAGACGTTCATTCTCCGGAGTGAATGATAGTACTCGGCGACGGAGTCTCTCTCCCACCACGAATCCAACACCAAACTTGCGCTCCTTTATATGGCCACTGTAGTAGATGTCACAAGGACCTCACTCGTTTCTGTCCTTGTCCCGTCCATCGGGCGGCGGTGATGTCAGTACGGCGGTGATGTCAGCCTTTATTTTCACGAGGACATCAACCAGCTGGGCAGCGGCACCTTCCCAATTAAGGGACCGGACATTCCAGGTGCATGCCCTCAATTCGTAGTCCTTATTTCGCTTGCCATGGTCGTCATCAAAAGGGGAGTCTCTCATCCGAGGCTGATTGTTGGTTTTCATTGGTGCGTTTTTTTACGTGGCGGGTCCCAAACCCAGCGCACAACCCTAAGTAGGGGATATTTCGCCTTCTCACTTTAGCTCGCCTTCAAACGGATGTTCTTAGGCTACCCAGAGGATACTTGGTCAGAGACCGGAAGTCGTGAGCTGCTTGAGTCATATGTAAAAGAATCGTTTCTGGCCACTCCCAGTGAATGGCGATCAGAGAACTTTCCTCACTTGCGTGAACTTCTACACATGACTCCATCCTCCCCTGCCACCTTATGTCCAAGAATTGTTCAAATCCAATCAAAACTGTTCAAGCCCCCAGAAACCGTATATTTAGACCCCAGTACTCTATTTTCAGATTTTGTTATGTATTCTTGCAATGTTAAAATAATAAAAATTTATATTAAAAATATTAATTTACATTTTTTACTTGAAATTTCTGAATCTAGACTTAAATATTCCCTTAACATCGTATTGGATATAGTAATAGATAAGGCTACACGCGGAACGGAAGGAATAAGCTGGGGTCAAAGTAGAAGTTTCGAAGACCTTTGTAGAGAACTCGGAAATGTGAAATTCTTTTTAGATACTTGGGCAAGTTATAGGCAACTTGATCATTATTTTGTTATTTTAGTTAATAATTTGAATTACAATTTTTTTATTTTACGTAATTCTATTATTTCTTATAATACTCAAATTTTCTTTATACTTATCTGTACTTAAATAAAAACTAATCAGCGAAATTTGAGAGAAAAATCAAGACAACCTACATAAAATTAAGCACAATTTTTTTTGCAAATTGTATCGAGTCTACATTATCCGAAGGAACTTCGTTCCTATCTGGTGTCCCACGACACCACATTTCTTTTCTTTTTTTTTGACATGACGCTCCATCTACATAAATTTTTGTGTTTAGTGTCATGCCTAGGTACATATTTCGCAGTATTAAGATATGGTATTTGCACGCCGTTTAAGTACAGAGGCATAAATCTAGTATTGTTGTACATGAAATCCAAATGTACTGATATAGTTTCGATTAATTGTCTTCGCCATTTAGCGGACCCTTTCAAAAATTTTGTTTAAATGTTCTTGCAATCTTGCAATTGATGCATTTTGTCTTTTGCCGACTGAAAAAACTGCAGTATTCTCTGCAAATGTTGCTGTAATACAATTGGCATCGTGTGGTAGATTGCATTTAAAAAGTAAGAGTACTGTTCGAAAACACGTTCCGAAAGGTATGATTTTAAGATATTGTAATACTTCTTTTGGTAGAAGCATCTTAGTTTTGTTTAGGATCCCGCTGTGGCAAACTTTATGAAAAACTTTAAAATCGTCGAGGAATACCTCTCATTTTCTTCAAAGGCATTTTTAACGACTCGAGTTATACAATGCGCTTGGTCAATAATGAGTGATTTTTTCGTAAGCCAAACTGATGAACCGGTATTAGTTTTGTATCTTCGATTATGTTGTTAAGACGCACAGCACGCAGTTCTTCCATAAGCTTTGAAAGTATTGGCAGGAGATATATAAGCCGATAGGAAGTTATGTAATTCGCGCGCTTTCCAGGTTTATGGAGCATAATCACCTCCGTAGATTAATAGTAGCGTTCATTATAGCAGGAATTTTACTTTTATAGCATTTCTTTGTACCCGATCTTTGATCTCGAATTTTTTGCAGTTATTTCGCAGATCAAATTTTAAAATCATTTCGCTCTTGAATGGAGAGGTAGGGACTGTAAAGAGATATTCTATCTTTACAGATTCTGTTATCTCTCTCTGTTGAAGACCATCTGTGAATGCTCGGTTTCAATTAGTTTGTGGTAGATGGAAGGTAATCTGCCAATGTATGTTTTAAGGATATGATGGACAGATGGTCTTCTACAGAGAGAAACAACAGAGACAGTAAGCATAGGACATCTCTATACAGTCTCTACCTTTTCACCCAAGATGGACATGATTTTAAAATATCTATCTAAAAACAATGATGAAGAAAAATCTTTAAAAATTAAAAAAAAAAAATCTTTAAAAAGAACTTATCTGGTTTCTACATATCTGCACGTTCATATTAAATAAAATCACTTTTAAATCGACGGGAAGCAATGAACGTCGTTGCTTAAATTTATTGTGTTTATTTTTATAATCTTAAATTCATTGGTTGCTTTAGCCCAATTTATTATGCCTTACGTAAGCGAGGTAAACATGAGATAATATCTTGAATGACTGTTTTTATTTCCTTACTTATAGCCGTGTTGTGTACCTTTATGCAGCCGTGTGTAAATATGCGCAATAACAACACCTACAGAACAAGCATGTAAAACACGAACATTATTAAAACACAAAATGGTGAACCGGCAGCGGAGGGCTGCCTACGAAATCGACAAACCATAAAACCAGGTGAAATTACCTTTACTTGTAGTTGCGCTCAAATATGCACACAAACAGATTCCGCAGTGCAAGCGTAGTGCAGAGGCGAGAAGAGGGGCAGGTGTTGCCAGTGAAATGACTTAATAAATCCAAGTGCAGCAGCATGCGCCGGCAAAGACCCGGCAAGGACCCCGAAGTGTTAAAGAGGAGGCGCCTACATGTATGCTTATATGCACATATATTTATACTATCCAGTTGCATATGTATGTATGTATGCAGGTATTGTTTGGCAAGTGAACATATGGCGATTCTCACGCGTAAACACACACACACGCGCGTATATATATTGACGTATGCACTATTTTTGCAAGTCTGTTTATACGTATGCAAATCTCTGTGTATGCGGCAAAAGCTATTGTTTTGACTTAATCAACATGCCACGCGGTGTTGCAACATTGCAGTGTGGGAAATATGGTGGTGGTTTAAACAGTCAAAGTAGCCAATCTACACTGCCACAGAACGCAGACCAATACGAAATACCACAACAGTTACGAAAACAAAACTGTACGTATGTCTATAACGTCACACACACACACACACACATATGAGTGCATGCAAATGTACACAGGCGAATGATTCATACAACATGCGCAATTAAGCACCTTTTAAACCAAGAACAACACCGCCTCCCTAAGCAAGCCACATGCATACACACATGGAAATATCAATCATTGACACATACATACATACATATGCATGCACACACTCATATATGCTCTTGCAGATGAAATTGCACTGCCGTCTTCCAATACTTACATCCATACATATAAAACGCTCAGGTGGTTACATATGTATGTATGGGAGTGTGTGTGAGCTAACAAGTGGTTGTTTGTAAACACTTTTGCGTTATTTTGCCTGTTAGTGTATGACAATTGGCCTGCTGTAACCACCTGAAATTGTGCACCTAATTTACTGAAACATGCTCGTGTTGTGTCCGTTATGTTGCCGAGATTTTCCACACCCGATGTGTATGTGTGTGTGTGTGCGGAGCTTTCATTTACAAACTCCTCTTAAGGGACTAGTTGTAGCTTGCTTTAAAATTGATTAATTCTGAGTTTTGAGTGCTTAGTCGTGTGCGCAGCAAAATGTTTTCCGATAGAATACTCGTTTATACAGTTAGGTTGCGAATTGTCTTCTCGTATAACTCGCTTTGGTGCCCTTTATCCTTACTCTGTTTGCATGTGTGTGGACGAAAGCAATTTTTAACTGTGTAACTCTTTGAAACCCTTTGAAATTCTTTGTATTGTAATTCTGGGCTCGGAATATAAAAAAGAAGTATGTAGTGGTAAATTATAGTAAATAGTGTTCACCAACTGCTTTGTTATCTTATAATCACTATATTCAGCACATGATTAACACTTATCAGAGAATCCACTTAAGGCGGGAATCATAGCTATAGGTTTGTGTCCTTAGCATCCATTTGCTTTCTGCGAAGTCATACTCAAAATTAGTATGAGAAGAAAAAATTTCTTATGAGGGAGAGCTTTTGAAACCGGTTCCAAACCATCAAAAATGAGAGGTTGAGACTTTAGTAGCATTCCATGGATATTGTGCAAGTCTATTTTTCAGAAATCATGGTTTAAATAATATATTCAAAAAACACTAAACGAAATATGTGTTTCCATTAGATAATTTTCTTACAAATTTGATATCTGATGGTTGAAATGTGATTTTTGGTCAAATATTCGGTCACAACCGTCGATCGAATGTTGGATTCTGAGCAATTTTTGGTCAGTCAATTTGTGCGGAACAAACTGTGCACACACCTTCGTAAGCCCAAATGTTTGGTGAAAATGCAATAAATTGATGCTTAGATGTTCAATTCCATTTCCATGAATTTCAATGATGATTTCGCCTGAGTTTTAATGAATTCACGCACAGTTTCGATGGGATTTCCGGTGATAACGGATTTTGATTGGCCGACGTGTTGATCGTCATTTATGTCCTCACGACCACTTTGAAAACGTTGAAACCACTCGTGCACTCTGCTACGTGATAGACAATCATCGCTATAAATTTGTTTAATCAATTGAAACATTTGAAAAATTGTTGGCCCTTTGTTCGATGCTTATTTTCGCATCGATAACACAAACATATTAACAATTAAAACGCAATAACTTCACTTCCAATCTATGAAATGTCATGAAATTCCCACTGGACAATCGATATATATATATAGATAGACATATAGCAGATTCTAACGCACTTACGTTTATGCTTCTATCAGCTATTTTTTCTGGCTTCTAATCTTATCACACATAAAGGTACCTGTATACGGTAATCGACAACTTCAATACTGAAAAGAGTTATTCAAAATACCTCTGAAGGCACTGAGGAAATTATTTACAAAGAAGTGGGTTAACTTTATAATAATATTAGCGCAGTTTCTATCTAAAGTAGGCATAATAATCTGTCATCCTTTTGGCATAGGCATTCAGTCAGATAAGTAAAAAATGAAAACAACAAAATTGTCTTGATGGTACTCAAAATAAGAATCACCATTTCTGTGTCTTCACTTTTCTAATGTATTTATCGTACTTGATGCTTTTAAGTCCATCCCTACCAATTCTCCTCAACTGTAAGTATTGTAACACCCGATATGAGCTCGTGAAATGAATGATGACCCCCAGTGTCACATCCACTTTTGTCATGTTCGCAATTCAGGTTAATGTAATTTTCGATTGTTAGAAACTTTATTTCCATATTAAAATACATTCTCTACAAACCCTCAGCGAAGATAGAAATCAGCCGACGTACTTTCTACAAAGCAACATTTAACAATTTCATTATTTATTTTTCATTCCACTTCTTTCGTTGTGCACTGACAAATTTCCATCGCATTTGACGTGGCTTTTGTGTTGTCATTATTTTTGACTGCCGCCGTTAATGTCCCTTAAATCAATCATGCCTATTCTAATTACAACGAATGCGTTCTCAATTTCCTCCTCACCAGATGTACAAAAGTACATTCATTTTGCGGTTTCAATTTTCAAATTCACTTTATTCATTCATAGCTGACTTGCGTCTAGAACCGATTGCCTTTTATTTTGGTGGAATTTTCGAGTTTTGTTTTTTTTTTTTCTTTTTTTACCTGTATAGGAGCAAATTCATAAATGTAAATGCGTTTGAATCAATTATTGCGTTTTCTTTCGCTAAAAATAATTCAATTTAGCGTCATGTTGACTACATAAATTCGAAATTTAAAACAATTTTAGAATCAAGGAGTGGGATCGCATTACGAAAGCTATGCAACAGCTTCTATTTAATATGGGAAAATTTGAGAGTATGAAGACCAATGGACATACTTATTTCACCTTTCTATTTGGTCTTAGAGCTCAAGAAAATATGCCACCTTGTGACCAAAATTTGTCCAAGTCAGACCAAAACTATTCAAGCCCGCAGATAGATTTGACATTATACCGAAATTGCCGAAAATTCAGAGGAAATCCTTTTGTAATAGTGGTATGGCTGTATGTCAAGATAGGTTCAATCGGAAATGTTTAAATATATACCCAATTTATTGGGGAGCACACACCACTGCTGTGATTGAAATGAAAATATTTGTATTTTAGGTTTTTATTTAACAATCTTATTTACAGCATTAATTTTGTATTTTAACAAGTTAATAAATATGATGCCGGTGCTAGCGATCGAGTTGCTTCGGATCGTGGTCGAATTGGATAATCCGGAACATTAGCGAGACAGTATCCGGCTGCTTTGGAATTAAAATCTGAGCGTTGCGCGCAGGATAGATGGCGATTGAACAGTACAGGTGTAGCGCGGCGGAGATGGGTGTTGACGAAGTCGAACAATTTTAATACATTTGAATGCAGTGCGTGGGAAGGGTGTCGCAAACCGAAAGTTGAAGTTGAAGGCGAACGGTGTCAACGCGTGGCGGTGTGTCGAACGAATGTATGTAATATTTTTGGTGTACTGCACTGCCCTTTCTTTTGTTTTTTTTTTTTTTTTATAATATACACTGGTTTGGTTTTTTTCTTTTTGTTATGCACACATGTGTATGTATGTAATTCTGTGTTGCAATTTGTATTTGCTTCGACTTTCTTTGTAATTTGTTTTGGTTTTTGTCACTTCACCGTTTTTGTTATTTTTGTATTACTAAGTATAAGTTTATTTTAATTTGCTTTGTTTATTTTATTTATTTCTTGTTCTATTTGAGTCACTGCACTTTATGTTTTGATTTTCTCCACAGCACTCTATGTTTGTATGTATTTCAATTTGCACTGGAAATTTGCCACCAAAATTATTTTTGATTTTAATATGTATGTCTGTTTGTTTGTAAATCAAAGGTGCCTTTCGTTAAGGCTCGAAGGACCATGTTTAGTGCAGCAGTGTTCCCTTCACCTTGCTCTTTTGCTTACCACTTGCTTACCACTTTGATTTCTTTAAATAAAACCCACTCGGTTAACTTATTAAAATAACTCCACTACGGTTTTAATGACAATTAAATTATTTACAATATTTGGTAGATGTGTTCAAAGGTTCTTTGCACAATATTGCCGGAACTACGGTAATTTTAATTATTCTTTAATATTAAATAAGATGTGCGGATATCGAAAGGCGCGAGGTCACAGCGGCGATGTGTAAGCGTTATCTATGGCGTAAGCTACGTTTGCAGATCGTAACGAGACTGAACTTGAACTTTTTTGTTGACCCCCTTTTCACCAGTGTGGTATGTGTTTGCGTGTGTGGATGTCCTCTCGCGTGTGGGTAGTGTTGGTGTGTGGGTCCTGTGGAATGTAGGTTCTGTGTGTGTGGTGTATTGATGGTGGTGGTGTATTCGTGTAGTGGCATTAGGAGGGGGCGGCTTATCTCATTTAGCCATCCCGGCCCCCTAGGCGAATATTCAGCCTAGCAATCTTTGGAGTTGTTGGAGTGTGGCCACTACGTTGCTGAGTCCAGTAGCTGGGCGATGCTGTGGCGCTTTTAGACGACGCCTGGTTGGTGCAACGTGGTGCGAACGCCATTGATGGGGCGCAGGCCGGGCTGCAGTAGTTCGGCGTCGCACCGTCCGGTTTCCTTGCGTTGATCTACCCGTGCTTGGGGCAGCTGGCCGACCTACATCGCGTCGTGGGGTCCTGTGCAGCAGCGTATGATGTGGTCTGCCACACGTGTGGCATAAATCGGCTGAGACACACTCCTGCGTCCCATGCGTGTGCGACAGGCAGTTGAGGCAGTGCTCATGTGCCTGGGCCACACGCTGTCGTTGGGTTGGTGTTAGCTCCTTAAAGAGCCCACAGTGTTGGAGTCGATGTTTCCGGCGACATAGCGGGCATCGAATGCGACGCGGCTCGACTTGAGCGGATGGCGCTGATGGGGCTGCTCGTGAACCACTACCAGAAGCAGCAGTCGATACTGTCGCATTGGTTGAGCGGGGCGGAGGAGTAGGCCCAATACGTGGTCCGTTGGTGGCTGACCGAACAGTTGGTGTTGTAGGCATGTCCACGTCCATCTTGAACTCTGTAAGAAATTGTATTTGAATATACATGGTAGTATATAAATAGTATATATGCTTGTGCCACGTTAGGTGGCATGACTGGGTCGTCGGGTTGACCGACCATTTTTTTTTGTAATTTTTATTGTTATTGTTAACGGTTGGTTGCGGGTTGCGATTTTATTGATTTATTGGCATTTGCGTTACGGCATTATGTTCGGATTGTTTAGTATCGGTTTTTCGTTATTATCCGCGGTTGGTAGAAAGCATAATTTAACCAGCGGTCTGGTGAGTATTCCGCTTTGAGTACGGAGATCAACGACGCGGATGTGACCGTCTGAGCCATAATGGAGCTTTTCTATACGGCCAAGTCGCCACTCGGTAGGTGGGAGACAATCGTCGTTAATAAGTACACAATCTCCAAGCTTTGGCGCATTTTCTGATGTTTTCCATCGATACCTCTTGTGGAGGTCCTTTAAATAGTCTTCTTTCCATCTGCGACTGAAATTATGATGGAGAATTTTAATTCTTTCCCATCGATTTAATAAGGATAGCGACTCCACGCCTGGCTCAGGTGTGGCCAGAATGGGTGCTCCTTTGAGAAAGTGCCCTGGTGTTAGGGCTGTGAGATCTGAGGGATCTTGCGAGAGTGTTGTTAGTGGCCGTGAATTGAGAACGGCTTCAATGCGGATTAATAGTGTTGTAAATTCTTCGTAATTAAATTTGTAGTTTCCAGCTACCTTTTTTAAGTGGGATTTGAAGCTTTTTACAGCTGATTCCCATAAACCACCCATATGAGGAGCTCTTGGGGGATGAATTGCCAATTAATGCCTTGGGGGGCGTACTTTTGTACAATCTCAGGGGAGACTTGTTTAATGAAGTCCACAAACTGTTTTTCTGTGGCTCTTTGAGCTCCGATAAAGGTTTTTCCATTGTCGCTCATAAGTTTGGACGGAAAACCGCGTCGTCCGACGAAGCGAGCAAATGCCGCGAGAAAAGCCTCTTTTGTCAGATTAGTACATAGCTCGAGGTGCACTGCTTTTGTCGTGAAACAGACAAAGACAGCCACGTAGCCTTTCATTAGGGTAGGAGACCTTAGCATGGATGCCTTTATCTGAAAAGGCCCAGCAAAATCAACACCTGTGATAGTGAAAGGCAGAGCGAAGTTGCAGCGTTCCGGTGGAAGTGCGGCCATAATCTGCGTCCTCATCTTCTGTTTATGCATAGTGCAGATCTTGCACATGAAAATGCACTTTTTTATTTGAGGCTTAAGTCGGGGAATATAAAACTCTTGGCGGATTATATATTGCATTAGGCGATGTTCCGCGTGCAACATTAGTATATGTATATACTTGAGTAACAATGTTGCAAGTCGAGACTTCTCTGGTATTATTAGAGGATGGCGTTCGTTATATGTCAGGCTTGAGTTAGCAAGCCGACCATTAGCACGAAGCAGACCTTTCGTATCCAGAAATGGATTTAGTACTAAGAGTGAGCTCTTTTTGTCAATCGGCTTCGATTCTCTTAGTAGTGACACCTCGCAGCTGAAGTGGCGCGACTGAGTATAAGTGATAAGAGCGACCTTTGCCTTTTCTAGGTCTAGGTGCGTCAATGTATCGCCTTGGGTATATACTGTGCGTATTCCCTTAATTCTAAGTTTGAGTCGCTCTATGAAGTTGAGCATATAAGCGATTACCCTGAGGGCTCGAGGGTATGATGAAAATCGCTCAAGGATGTCAGTATCATCCAATGCCGTGTGAAAGGAGTCGATTTTCCGACTTTCGGGGGCAATTATATTGCGTATGGGCGATCGTGGCCAAGAATCTGGGGATTCTATTAACCATCGAGGGCCATTCCACCAAAGAGTGGTGGTTGCAAGGTGCAGAGGCTTGCACCCCCTTGTACCTAGGTCAGCAGGATTGTCAGCACTGGCCACGTGTCGCCAAGTGGCTGATCCCACTAGGTCAAGGATTTGAGACGTTCGATTGGAAATATACGTCTTCCATGTATGTGGAGGTTTTTCTAACCAGGCTAATACAATTTCGGAATCAGACCAGAGATACAATTTATATTTGGTCATATTTAGATGCGTTTGCACCATGGATACTAGTTTGGCTAGTAGTAGCGCACCACATAGTTCCAGTCGTGGCAGACTTATTGTTTTTAGCGGAGCCACCTTTGCTTTGGCTACCAGTAGGTGACTGGTGGTCGCTGTGTCAGATTGTGTGCGCACATAGATGGTGGCACAATATGCCTTTTCAGAGGCATCACAGAAGCCATGTAGTTCGACTTTGTGCTCTGGGGCATAATTTATCCATCGTGGGATTTGTATCTGTGAGATATCATTCAGATTGCCCGCGAACTGGGACCACTTTTCTAAACGAAGTGGTTTCACTTGTTCATCCCAGTCAGTTCCGTCTAGCCACAATTCTTGTATTAGAATTTTTGCTTGTATCATAATTGGCGAAAGCCATCCTGCGGGGTCGAAAAGTTTTGCCATCGAGGATAATATTTGCCTCTTTGTTACAGCTGATAGTGCGGATATTGACTCATTAGTGTATGAAAACTGGTCAGATATCGCATTCCATTGTATCCCCAAAGTTTTTGTTGTGCTTTCCTTTTCGAATTTAAGGAAATTAGTGTCTAAAAGATTTTCTTTAGGTATGTCTTTTAAAATATTAGGGTGGTTCGCCGTTATCTTTTTCAACGGAAACCCTGCTGTATTGAGCGCTTGTGTCACTTGTGCTAGTGACTCGTATGCTTGTGGAAGATTGTGGCTTCCGGACAGAATGTCGTCTACATACGTTTGTGTTTTCAACACTTGTGTTGCCAGAGGAAATTCTGACTTTGTGTCTTCTGCCAGCTCGTGGAGTGTACGAATGGCGAGGTATGGGGCACAGTTTACGCCAAAGGTAACTGTTTTTAATTTAAAGTCGCGTAGTGGACTATTGGGAGATTTTCGGAAAATAATTCGCTGAAAATCTTGATCATCATCATGTACGACTATTTGTCGATACATTTTCTCAACATCCCCATTGAAAACGTATTTGTATATACGCCAATTTAGTATGAGAAGCATTAAATCTGGCTGAAGCGTGGGTCCCGTAAATAAAATGTCATTTAGGGAATTCCCGAACTTGATGATTTTGATGCATTAAAGACAACTCTTACCTTTGTGGTTTTTTTGTCTGGCTTTATTACTGCATGATGTGGCAGGTAAAAAGAATTGTATTTACTTTTTATAATTTTTTCGCCAGGGCTGACTTCCTCCATGTGGTTTAAATGGAGGTATTCTTCTAAAACCCTATCGTATTCTGGTTTTAGCTCGCCTTTTTTAAGTAGGTTTTTTTCCATACTTAAAAACTGTTGGATAGCAGAGGTACGAGAATGACCTAAGGCGAGTGTGTGGGGAAATTCTGGCTTTAGTGGTAGTCGTACGACGTACCGGCCATTATCTAATCGAGTAGTTGTGGACTTGTAAAAATCCTCACAATATCGATGGATACACAAGGGTAAGCGTATAGGACCTTTTTCTTTAGATATGTATGCCAGTATATATATAATTATATATTATACTATATACTGTGCATACATATATTGTATGTACATATGTAGTGTACCAAACTGTTTTCGGTTTCCCGGAAATCAACCGTAAGTTCAAACAGTTTGGTAGCAACCGTTTTATTAAAGTATACAGTTGTTAGAAAAATGAACTGTAAAGCTGAGATCACACGATTGGTCAAATGTACCGATTTTTGACAAAATTTTTCTGTACAAATTAGTACAAAATAAATTTTGTGTACCGATACAATTTTCAGTGTTCACACGATTGGCGTACTTGAGCCAGAACTTTTCTGTACTGATTTGTACAATTCAATAATATGACAGACATTTGTGCAACCCTGTCACATGGTTGGGCTCGGCATCTTTAATAAAGTAGATAGCTGATAAGCTTTGAATACATAATTACATATATTTGAACGTAATTTTATAATTTTTAAATATAATGATTTCTTCATCAAGAAAAAGAAAATAGTGACAATTATGTGTATTTGTGTACACCTAATTAATAAAAAGAAACAAATGAAAGAAAAACAAACATTGAAGAAGCGAAATTTTTGGGTGCTGGATTGGCTTCAGAGGAGAAGTACTGACGGCGCGTATGCATTCGCCCATATGGCTTTGCACTCATCAACGCTACGGCCATGACAATTCGCTGCAACTTCTCTCCATGCGTTCTCTCTCTTCTGTCTGTTTTTATAGTCTGATGAAGAATACTCCCACAGATAAGGATGTTTTTCTATTATTTCTATTAAATTAAACACATCTTTCGAGGACCATGCCGTTGTAACTTGAAAACGCTTTCTCTTTTTATCTGGCGTTGGTGTTGGCTCTGCAGACATATTGGATATATTTTCGCATATTACTTTGACTATATGAAAGATTTCATCTTTATCTGTATCCATATTCTGGAAAATAAATGAACAATATTAATATATAAAATGTAAATAAAAAAATATATATAAACATATCATAAATATTTATACTCACCAATAAATGTAGTGACTTGTTTAATAACGGACAAATGGAATAAAGAGCTGTGGTGCATCAATTGTTTTTGCAGATATCAGTGTTGCCAAGTTTAATAATTATTTATTATTATTAGTTTAATAATCATAGAGTTGCCAAACAGTAAATAATGAAATTCCAGCCAGGTGTAAGGTATTCCTAGGATAATAAAAATAAAAAAAAACATAATTTTAGCTTTATTTGAATTGATTGGTCACTGTGATTGGTCCTGCAGTGGCAGATAAAATTATCGGTACATTTTTCCATTTTTTGTATTTACTTGATTTGTACAACAGTTCACATGATTGGTATAACAGAGCCGTATTTTATCGGTCTATCTGCACAAAAATTTTGTTAATTTGCCTTATGCCAAATATTTTCTGGCTGTCACACGATCTGTAGATATAAATGACAAAAAATTGGTACATTTGACCAATCGTGTGATTTCAGCTTTACTTTCAACATACATATATGCTAATAAATAAAAATGTTATACGAATAAAAGGAGTCGATACACTCACTTTGTGCCGCTTCAAGGGTATTTGAGGGCTTTAGTATTCGGTTAAATGGGGGGGGTGTTTCCTTTTGTCGCTGTGTCCCAGTTGTTTCCTGCTGCTGCTGATGTGATTTTATTAGGGTGGACCACGGTATCCCTTTCCTGGTGCTCTTCTTATTGTTGTTTTGCTCGTACTTATGTAGATGTCTTGTATATTTTTAATATATTTTACTTCACCAATTATTAATTTTATTATTTCTATATATTTTCGTTTTTTTTTTTTTTGAAATTTATTGCACTGTTTAATGTCACTGTTTTTGTTTTTTTTTTTTTTTGTAAAAGCTTCGCGCCCGTTTTAAAGTTAAATTAATTTTCGCGCCCGGTTTTTTTGTTTTTTTTTTTTTTGTTTTTAGTTGTTCAGCACAGTATTGTATTTTTGTTTATATGTATATTTATATATTTATATGTCTCACTCTTATATATTTATATTTGATTTTGATAAAAATTATTATTAGTTTTTTTTTTTTTTGGATTTTGATGTGACACTAGGGAGCCGTTTTGTGCTTTCCGTTTCAACTGTTTTTTTTTTTTGTATGTAAGTATGTATGTAGTTGTCACACTTCGATTTCACTTGCCATATATATATTTTTTTTTTTTATATATGTAAATTGCACTAGATTTTTGTATATGTGTATGTATGTATATGTCACCTTTGTGCACGAATTTTTGTAAGTTTTTTTTTTTTTCCAATAGTGCCGTTCTTTGCGGCTCGAAGGACCAATGTTTAGTGCAGCAGTGTTCCCTTCACCTTGCTCTTTTGCTTACCACTTGCTTACCACTTTGATTTCTTTAAATAAAACCCACTCGGTTAACTTATTAAAATAACTCCACTACGGTTTTAATGACAATTAAATTATTTACAATATTTGGTAGATGTGTTCAAAGGTTCTTTGCACAATATTGCCGGAACTACGGTAATTTTAATTATTCTTTAATATTAAATAAGATGTGCGGATATCGAAAGGCGCGAGGTCACAGCGGCGATGTGTAAGCGTTATCTATGGCGTAAGCTACGTTTGCAGATCGTAACGAGACTGAACTTGAACTTTTTTGTTGACCCCCTTTTCACCAGTGTGGTATGTGTTTGCGTGTGTGGATGTCCTCTCGCGTGTGGGTAGTGTTGGTGTGTGGGTCCTGTGGAATGTAGGTTCTGTGTGTGTGGTGTATTGATGGTGGTGGTGTATTCGTGTAGTGGCATTAGGAGGGGGCGGCTTCTCTCATTTAGCCAATGCCTAATAGAAAGATCTTCGAACTTCCAGTTGATTTTATATTGAATAAATCTTCAAAAATCGAATAAGAACTTGCTCTGGATCTCATATAACTTACACATATTTTCATCTGAAGGTTTTTCCGTTGACAGTTTGGCCAAAACCCGATCACCAAACCGGTTTCAATGCCTTGTTATGTTATTTTTGCAACAAGTTTAGTCGTATTAACTAAAACTTATAGAGATAAAAGTGGAGTTATATATATACTGTGCCCAAAAAATAACGTGAGTTTATTTTGAAAAATCTTTAGTTATTCTTCCAAATCAATTTCATCCCCTTCAAAGTAATCCCCTCCTGATGCATTGCACTTATGCCAACGGATTTTCCAATCTTCGAAACACTGGTTGTAGTCACTTTCCGGGATGGCCTTCAGTTCCGTCTTCGCTGCGGCTTGAATCTCATCTATCGTATAAAAACGGTGTGCCCGGAGCGGTCTTTTGAGCTTGGTGAACAGCCAGAAGTCGCACGGCGCTAGATCAGGTGAATACGGTGCTTGCGGAATGACATGGGTTGTGTTTTTGGCGAAATGATCATGAATTACGAAGGCAGTATGGGATGGTGCATTATCGGCCTTTTTAGGCGGATAGCGTTATGCAAACGACGCATAACGTTCAAATAATATTCCTTGTTGACTGTTTGACCGGTTGGAAGAATTCATAATGCACAACACCACGATAATCGAAGAAAACAGTCAACATGCTTGACCTTGATTTTTGAGCGACTTTGGCGCGATTTTTTTGGTCTCGGTTCTCTTTTGGTACGATATTCGCTCGATTGATCGGTTGTTTCAGGGTCGTAAGCATAGATCCAAGTCTCATCGCCAGCTATAGTGCGTTTCATGACACCCTGGTAGTCGGAAAGCATCGTTTCACACACTTCAACGTGACGTCTTTTTATCCAAAAAATTCAATGTTTTCGGTACCAATCGAGATTTGACGCGCTTGAGGCCCAAAACATCCTTCATAATGGTACTGGCTGAGCCTTTGATATGCCAACTTCATCAGCAAGGTCTCTAATTGTTAATCGACGGGTTTTCAATACCAAATCTTTGATTTGTTGAACGTGAGCTTCGTCGGTTGAGGTTGATGGTCGCCCTGGACGCCCTGAGGCTTTCTGCACCAGCCTCAACGTATCCGCAGCAGAAAATTGATTCCGTAAACAAAATTTAATGAAAATTCTTTGCTCAACAAATTTCGACATCGCAAAAAACGAAAAACTCACTTTTAGCAGCTCACAAAACGACACGTATCTCAAACACTAAATAATATTTTGACGTGAAATTTGACATATGTAAATGTGACTGACAGTACTACCAACCTAAAAAAAAATACTTCTCCTTATTTTTTGGGCACAGTAGTATTTCTGATCAGGATGACGAGACGAGTTGAATGCTGGATGCCTGTCTTACCATAAAATATTAATTTCGTATAATTATTAGGATATCAAGATTAAATTTTCTGAACCTGTTCCTTGGTGAAAAAGAGTACGAGTTTTTTTACTAAAGCAAATATTATAAGAACTTTTACCGATAGTGTGAAAATGTATGAAATCGGAAGATTACCTCGCTCACTCTTGTGCGTGAGTGGCACATTGCATATCTTGGGATCCGACCGACCGATTTCGACTAAATTTAGTACGTAGCATTCTTCTCATTTTCCTGTACCACAGTGTGAAAACGGATGTAAATGGACTGCAGAGTACCTCATGTAAGCGTGATAAATCAATAAGCCAATACGCTAGAGAAATTAAATTTATTTTTGAGATGGTATGCAAAGCCTTTAATGGAGGCTGAGTCATAATTGGACAATTGGAGTACCGCCCACTATTAGGTAAAATCATGTTCCTCGGTACCTGCTCTATGATTTCAACAAAATTCGGTCACATTTCTTTGATATTCCTATGTATGAAAATGAGCGAAATTGCGCCGCAACCATATGACACAATTTTAAAAATCATTTGATTCGTTCACTTTTCAGTATACAAATCAGGAAACTAT
>JBAWJQ010004759.1:0-115528 GCA_037783105.1 Bactrocera zonata
CAATACCTGCCCCAATACCTTCTGGTGTTTTTGAGCCGTCAGTGTACTACTGGATGGTACTATCTTCCAGCAGCATTTCCAGCATGGAATCACTCCACTCCGTCTTGCTGCCCAGAGTGTGCTTCCCGCTAGTGCCTCCATCTGTCGAGAGGATATTAGCTTCCCTCTTCCGCAGCCCTCTGCTGCCATTAGCAGCATGGTTTGTTTTGCTACTTGTTTTATCACCTGATGCAGCGGTGTGAGCTCCGGGGGATTTAATGATGCAAACTACTCACATCGAGTTCCTAGAAAATGTTTTAATTAAGGAAACGTGGATGTTTTGAAAAAAAAACTCGGAGAATAATTTATCAAGCAAGCTCTAATCTTTTTCCATGTTTTTAGCACTAAACTCATAAAACGAGCATCATTTGAGCAAAAAATGTGCAAAATCTGAAACTTTAAGGTCCTACGAATCGATTTTATTCGAATTGGACAATAAAATCAATTGTTAATTATAGAGAAAAAGTGTAAGATTTAAAAAAAAGAGCAAACGTTGAAAAGAAACTAAGATCGAATGTGCGAAGTCTACAGCATTTATATACACAGATAAATAGCTTCTGTAAGTCTACCTTGAAAAGTTCAAATTTCATAATTTCATTATGAAAATAAACACAAAGCAAAAGCAAGACAATAACCTCGTACTTATTAACTGTTACTATTGAATATATGTATGTACTATGCACGAGTAGTTTCGAAGTTGGCAAAAACTTTTCGATACACTTAATTAATAATACCCGGTTTAGACACATCCGTTCACATTTCATGCAAATTATGTGTGTGTATCTGTTCTTCTTTTTATTATCTGTATAAAAAAAATTCTGTTAAAAACTTGATTCGCAATATTGGTGCAATCGTTCTCGCTTTTCGCCGACTAAAGTGCTTTCTGCTCTGTCGTAAGTGCTTAGAGCAAACATTTATACACGCATAAAGTATATCAAAAAACTATGTACATATGTATATGTACCTAATGAATAGGCATTGTACTTTTATTGCCTTTTTATGTATTGAGTATCAACCGTAGTTCACACAGCACTTAATGTTATGGAGATCCATCGATTTCAAAAGTGTTACAAATTAACAGTTGAATCTTGAAGGGTTTGCGTGTTTAAAGCTTTTTTGTAAATGCCAATGTTTTGTGAAAACAATTAAAATGTCAACTAGCAGAAGATATTATTAGAAAATAAATCTGCCAATTTTGATCCTACACTTACATGTACATATGTAACTCGTCATGCTGATCATTTAGAGTTTCCGTCGTTTCGTTCTGGGAGTTACAAACTTCGTGACAAACTTAATATACCCTGTTCAGGGTATAAAAATACTTATGCGTACACATATGTATGTATTTCTGTAAGATACTGCACGCACGCGATAATGTGCAAAAACCAGTATTTATCAGCACACTTATTCAATTTGATAATATTATACATGTACATACGTATGTACATGGATAATCTAAACAAAAAAAAAACAATACAGCCACAAAAGTGACGAGCGGCAATAACAATGTGCCCAAGTAGGAAATAATTAACGCGATTTATCGAAATATTCTTGCGATGAGATACTTATGTCCTCATAGAAACCGTCACATTTGACTAATTTCAATCTGGATTGAAAGCGTTAGCTGACGTAACCAATGGACTGTCAAGTTATTTTAATCTGACAATTTTCGCTTAGTTCAACATGCTATTTAAATTAACTGCACCAAGTTTGGTGAACGTGTTGTCTCACGAAATGGCCCAGTCAATTGGCGAATCAGTCATGCGGTTTAACGCCGTTATACTGTTGCCTGTAGGGCTACGTCAAGTTATGGTCTGTGCCAACATAGCCTTCGTACGAATATCGTACGTGAAATTGCAGCAATATCGACCGATTTATGCTTGAAAACCGCCGAAAATTAAACTCAGCGTCTGGACTTTTGCTTGGTGGCAAAAGAAATCGAGTTCCATACATAATGACATCGAATATGTATATGTATGAGTACTTTCACAGGAATAAAGAATTTTATTGATATCCCAAACCGTTTTTGTAGCGCTCTTATTGGAAATTCCTATATTTGAAACTCACTCATACACAAATAACTCAAGCATGCGTCATAAATATTTTTAATAAATTGTAAATGTTTATATGTTTGCTATAATTGTATATGTGAGTGTTTGCAAGCAATATTGGTAAAAAGCAAACTGAGCCTCAATTAAAAACTCTTCGGCGCTTTGTAAATATTTACATTTTTTTGTTTCTGCTCAATTTAATATTGAAAATACAATATTGAAATCATAAGTAAAGTGTATCTGTATTAAAGCTTCATCAAAAGTGTATATGTAATATTAGCGCTGAATTTGCAAAAGTGTGCATAAATCAACTTAAACAAACTACATAAAACAACAACGAGGAGTAAAATGAAATCGTCGCTTGTGGTCACGCTCGCAAATATTCGAGGAATATCAAAATGAGTTAAAATGATTTCAGCTGATGCACACTTCCTACGTGCTTACAAGTATATTTACATCAAAGTATACATATACACATACACTTAGAGAAAAAAAACCCACGCATTCGAAAATATAAATATATTTTCCATTTCTAAACTGTCACTATTCGCTCAAAATACACTAATTTTAATTTGGCTGTTTTTGTTATGTGACCGCATTAATTTACCGTTATTTCTGTAACGGTCACTCTTTGCACGTGTTTATTTGAGTACTTGCGGCGTTTTCTTTTGAGTAAGTTACGAAAACAACTCGAACACGGTGTTGCAAATAGAAAAGAAGGCATAAATCGCAGCTTTATTTAAAAAACAAATTATCCAAGCGTGAAATAGCTCGTGAAATGTGCATATGTTATTTAAATGTGCGCAATATAATTAACAATTAAAGGAATTTTAATTCAACAACTTTTAAGAAGGGCAGTGAACGTCCACGAGAATTTGAACGAATACACATTACTTATCGTTTTCAACATGCTGAAATAATCAATTCAACATTTTACGAAACTACTAGGGTAAAAATAACTACTCTTTCTATGAAAAATGTTCCAAATAATATTGTGTTACGATCATGACATGCAGCCAAACAACCACTTTTACCCGAATGAAGAAACAGCGGGTAGAGAGTGCAAGATCACACAAAACTTGGACTACAACAGACTGAAGATGATTATTTTTGTCGAAAATACAAATTTAATTTGTTTGGAACCGACAAACCGTCGTAGGAAAAGAGAGCGCTTTTGCCCATTGTAAAGCATTCACCTACATAATTTAATGGTGTGCGGGTCTATAACCTAGTTTGGTGATCTGTGAATGCCGAAAAATACATTGGAATTTTGAAAGAAGGCGTTTTGCCAACTATAGAACAGCAGTTCTAACACACCAAAAAAGATTATTTCAGTATGATTAAGCCCCTTGCCATGAAGCCAAAACGGTTTATGAGCAAAAGGATAAACATCCAAAAAGTCCAGAACATTTGTAGCAAATTATTGAAGCTGTGTGGAATGAAAAAAATAAGAAAAAGTATCTTTAACGTTTGTCTAAACGAGGTTATTAGTAGGTGAGGGTGTTCAAGCCTGCATTCATACAAATTTAAATATGTGTGACCAATCATTCACCCACTTTCAGTCTACACTTAGCCTGAATCAGTGCACAATTTTGGAAATTTTCAAATCTAATGAAGCAGAAAATACAACAATTGCAAACTAATGGCGACCAATTGGCCCGCCAAGCTAACGATTGAGGTCACAGCAAGGGTAACAACGCTAAGCGACTTCAATCAGCAAAACGTTATTCGATATGAGAATTTTGAAAAATAACTTTTGCGGTAATTTTTTTGTGTCATTATGGAATATGTTATATCAATTAGAAGGAGGGAGATAGAAGAGAGACGGACTTTATCAAAACAAAAAAAAATGTTGTATCAACATAACTGGTGTTCGCTTGAAAGATAATTATAAACCTGTATGTAATGTTATAATGTTATTTATGTATATTTAGGTCAACCAACTGTCAAAATATTTATTTTTCTACCAACACCCTTAAACGTTCTGCTCATTTAAACTATTCTAAATATTGAAAATGTTGATTTAATTGTAATGTATAAAGCGTTTTGGCAGTACTCTGTAGAGTTTGGGTTTCTAATATACATACATATGTATGTACATTTTTTATGTCAAATTTAAGTGCAATTGGACTCATTTATTGTTGTTGTTGGCGGACAAAAATATCACCAAAATAATGTTGAGGAATTCTGCCGTGTTGACAATCGTTGGTTGGATAAAAATCCGGGTTCGTTCCAATTACGTACTAACGTGGCAACCTTGAGTTCAACAAAAAGCAAATGTATCATCAAAAAACACGAAAAACCCGAAGCAATAACACCATGCTGATCTCTCATATGTACATATGTATGTATATGTAAGTTTACGGTATATGTAAATAAATATTTCATAGAGAAGAAATTTCTCTGGATATTACAATATACCAATAGGGACAGCAAGCGACGCCATATTCTCCGCTCTTTTGACATTTCTATTCAGTAAAGTTTGCCATTTCATCATGGAAAGATATACGATCCAACAACTAGTCGAAATTACTAGAATAATTCGGAGTCAGTGGCCTCAACTTTAAGAGCGCTACATCCAATTTATGGTCGACACAACCTGTCCAGATCCTGTCAGATCAGCAATTGAGCGTCTAGTGGAAAATTTTGAATCCACAGGCAGAGTATAAAATGTTCCACCTCTAATGAGGCAAAAAAGTGCCCGTAGCGTCGAGAATCTGCCGCTAGCACATCAATTGAGGAATACCCAAATCAGTCTGTCACACATTGTTCTCAAGCGCTGGGCATCTGTGACGTCGTTGCGGCGAATTTTGTGAAGAGATCTTGGCCTACATTCTTACAAGACATAAAATTGAGTTCAACAAAAAGCAAAAGCTTGACCATCGGAATCGTCGTATGTTCGTAAATTAAGGTGAGCAACAACTTGAAAATGATCCGGATTTTCATCGAAAAATCATCTTCAGCGATGAGGCTCATTTCTGACTGAATGGCTTCGTCAATAAGCAAAATATGCGTTATTGGTTAGGCAGCAATTCACACATACTCCATGACACACACAATCGACTTATTGAAAATCAAGTTTGGTGAATGTGTTATCTCCCGAAATGGCCCAGTCAATTGTTTATCGCCTCGGTCGTGAGATTTGACGCCGTTCGACTATTTCCTGTAGGTCTACGACAAGTCTATGGTATTCGCAAACAAGTCAGCGACGATTGATGAACTTCGTACGAATATCGAACGTAAAATTGCAACCACATCGGCCGATTTATGCTTGAAAACCATAGAAAAATGGGTGCAGCGTCCGGACTTCTGTAAGCGTGCCCGTGGTAGCCTTGCAAAAGAAATCGTGTTCCATACATAATGACATCGAATGTACTTTCATAGGAATAAAGAATTTCATTGATATTCTAAACAGTTCTTGTTTTATATAAAAAAGCTTTTGAAAAACCCGTTACCTCGGCTCAGGGTATAACTAAAAGGCTTTTTACGAAAATTGTACAAACTCATTCCAAAATTGTTTACGAATCTACTTTGAAAGATAAAATCCGGAAATCGTTAAGCGTTAAGAAAATATGTATATAATTTGTATAGGGTACTGTGATTAATTTGAGCAAAACAACAACACTCAACAACATCGAACTCACATTCATACACTCTGATGAACTCATATTCCGGCCATCTCGTTAGCAAATTTTGAATAATTTCAGTTTTACTATCTGAATCGTTACATAAATTGAGTCGATTTGTCATAAGTGTGCGTGGATCGCCCTTCGGCTCCGGCCCCAATGTCTACTGGCGAGTTCAACAAATTTCCGCAATCAATTGCAGCGCCATAAAGAATAGTTAACTGATAATTGAATCGAAATTCCAAACAGAAAAATTGCAAACTCTGAAAAAAGGGAAAGAAGAAGGGAGAAGCAAAAAAGGCAAAGTGTCACACGCTGATATCCATAAATTTTAAGATTATAAAAAGCACAAAACCATGGAATGGCAATTGGGTTGGCTGATATAACAGCAGTTAAAATAGTGCAGCGTGGCATCAACAACAACAACACATAAAGTTGACAGAATGATTCATTCTTCATACGGCTGCCAATTTTGAGTATTTTTGCTATAGTTCACCTGTATAGGCACACGTATGTATGCATGGATTAGGTTCATTTCCAATAATGTAGTACACCAAATTATTTCCCAAATGTGCTCGAAGGTAACGCACAATTCCTAAAAGTCACTTGATGGCCAAATTGGGTATGGAAATGTTCAGATGAAATCACATTAGGGTGTACTTTTTTTAATATAGGATTTCTTACAATATACCAGTTATATTTTAGATTAGTCAATGCCTAGTGAATATATAATGGTTACGTATTCTACAATTTAATCATATTTCATTATCATTAGATTTTATTTATAAATTCTCTGGTATATATGGTAAATTTTTTTAGTGTCTCCCACTTTGAGCGATAATTTTATTATTATTATTTTTCATTAGGCTGCACAGAATGATTCCTTTTCGAGCATTGATAAATCCACACAATTTTTTTAGATAAGAAATGAGAAATAAACTTGTTAAATAATGCTCACCCTCATATATGTAACCATGCATACAAATGCGCTTTGAATGTTCAATTGCAAATTTATTAGGTTGGCTTTTATTTTTTATAGTTGATTGATAAACCGTCTGCTCCGCCAAGCGCTATATCGATATGTGGCGAGTGTTGTGAAACGTTTGCGTTTTATTCATCTCAATTAATGGGGTTAAGAGGTAAAAATAATATTAAATCGAGATGATCAAAAACGATTTTTTAATGAATATTAAAGGATCTTTTTCACAAATAGCCAACATTATTAACTAATCTTTATGTTTCAGATGTCACATCATTATTGTCGTTATAACGATTATTACGGTCCGAAATGAATGAGTTCTCAACAAACTGCAAAAAACAAGTTAACTGAAATTTTCATAACTTTTCCATTTTTGTAGAAAAAGATATACCATATTTTCTTTAAAATAGAACACATTCGCCAATCATGCCTTCATTTTTTGAAAACTTGTGTTACTTAAAATTCTATATTTCTCCACAAGCTTGTCCGGGAGTTATTTAATGTATAACCCGTTCTTTTCAAGTTTATCTGTGAAACATAGTTATTAAATTCTAATGTCGTCTAATAATGGAAATTATACTCACTTTTCAGCCTGCCTGATATTTATTTAAAAAAGTAATGATACTTGTGAGTAGTGATGACTATTTAAATTTTAATTATTTAAAAACGTAACTGTAACAATTTTGCTATAAACACATTAATATGGGCAAAATAAGTTTTGAAACACCTTGATTGAAAAATGGGAAGAAATCAGCTGTTTAATGCTTAATAAAAGCCATCAATAAATCGCATCAATAAAATATGATTAATGCAATGAGCAAAGATATTATGACCAATCACATTACGCCTGCAGGCAAATAAAAAATATTGAGTACACGCGGCGGATAGGATGAAGCGTGGCTAAACCGATAATGAGTTGGAGGGTACACTTACGATTTATACGATTAATGCAAGAAAAAAAGTGGAGCTGTGCAGCGAATATTTAAATAACAAAAAGTTAGCCAAAGCGATTTCGAATAAGTGTGATATTGTCAAAAACAGGTAAATATGTATATAATTAAAACACCGGCTTTAATACTGACTCAGGAATAAAGTGATTGAGTAATACTATATTATTGTTGGTATTTGCCTTGGCAGAGAATATTTGATATTGAAAAGTTTTTACTGTTTTAACTGTAATAGGGATAACTGTACGGGTATGTATGAATATGAATCATACTCTGGATGTTTAATCTATGTACATACATGTACTCAACAAATCATTAATAATTAATTAGAATTTTATTTATAATTTTGTAGCATTTATTATAAGGAAATTACAGCTTTATTGTATATTTCTGTTACTAGTTCTCAATTAAAAACGTAAATAAAATAATAAATAAAAATAGGGCTATGCGTTTTCATAACTGTTGTATTAAATATACTACATTTGGTTCCAAAGTTTTAAATTCAATGCGTTTCATCAACTTGTAACACTGATTGTATATTGATTATTTAACCGTAAGGGGAAAATCTTGGCTAAGGAACGCAATAGCTATTATATCATATTATTTAGTAACAAGAAATAACGTTTTAGCAGCCAAATATTTCCTTTTTATAGAGAACGTTTTGTTTGTTTTTCTAGCTTGTTGTTTGATATAACCAACCTTCAAGTCGAATAAATGTTTTTAAGAAGGAAAATGTTGTTTAAGAAATCTTTATCTTAATGTTTCTTGGTGAAGTTAAATATCAGCTATAAGTTATATTGGAAATTGTGTTATGTCATTCGCAAAAATAATTTGTTTAGTAAATGAGTTTTCCATACAAGAACTTGATTTTGATCGGTCAATTTGCCTAGCAGCGATATGTTTTACTGGTCTGATTTTCATCTGGTCATGGACTGTCAAGTCGACAGATCTCTACCGCTACAACAACAACAATCATATGGACATATCAGAAAATGTGCAACTACTTCGTATGTACATAGATAGAGCAACATCGCAAAATCGATTTTATAAGGTACATGAAGCACTGTTCAGGATATAAAAATATAATTTTGAAAAGTTAAAATTATTGAATTATTACTGTTCCATAAAAATTCATAACAGAACCGAAAACAAAACTGTCAAAGCCTCTGTCACCAACGGCAGCAGATTCTTGCTGCGCAGCAACCACATACATATCCGCTACTAATTGAGCAGCGCCGCAAACGTTCTTTACAAGTGCGGGGTAAAAATCGATTTGTCACATTCTGTTTGGCGGTTGTAGTAAAAGTGCTTTATTTCAAATATTAACTGGGTCCTAATTTACTAAGGACATAGATTTCAAAAATTATAACATAGTTAACTACTACTACACCAATCAACTCTGGAGGCGCTGACATTGATGATGCCCGCGGAATTGACTTTTTCATGGTCAAAATTCCATGCATTTATTTAAAGGAGGGGGCGTGAGTATACATTGGACACTCGTAACTCATGCCGCTATAATATAAAGTGATCAAAAAAAGCTTATATTTTACACAATAATGTCATAACTCTTCCTAGAAAAGGTTAAATTTTAGATACTTACTATTCTTTGATCAACATTTTCGTTTATTCTCGTACTATATATCGTTGTTCAATCTCCTGGTGTATTTTTATATTTTACTAGTTAGTCAATGTAACTTACTGATTTTCTTATAATTGTTAACACTTAAGAATTAATATTCTTCAACACTTGTAGTAATACTTTTTTTACTTAAAAGGTTTTGTTTTGTTTCTTCACCAACTATTCCCGAAAGTAAAGGGAGAACACAGCCGCTTGCGCCAACTAGATAGTCGTACGCGAGAATGATTTTTATCGTGGAGAGCTATCGTTGTCAGCCGGCGTAGCAGTTAACTTTGGCATTGGCGCTGGCAGATCATACGGAAATTCTCACAATATCACAATTTTTCCCGATTTATTTTGCTCTCCTCGCAAACAATTTGCACTGTATTTTCCTTTTATACGATTTTTTTATATTGCACTACTGTTCCGATTATAAATCTTGCAATACGAAATTCTATTGAATAAAAATTTTCCACAGACGGACTTGAGATATTTTATTTGATAACTTTCGGACACGCGTGTAAATCTTTGGATGAATTATGCACTTTTCTAAGCTTTTGCGTCAAACGAGTGTACAGGGTAGAAGCAAAAACGTCAGATAAAAACGAGAGAATCTGCAAAAGTTGATAAAATTAAATTTTCACTTTCGCTCCACCTTCGCACCTTATTTCTTCTGACGAGTCAGTTGAAGACTTGACAGCGCTGCTAAATGATTTGCTGAATGACACGTGAATCAGTGTTGTATGAGAATGTAACAACCACTAACAGCAATTATAACACGTATAATTTCGAATAAATTTAATTGATTTGATAAAAATCACACTTTTTATCAATAATAAATCGATTTAAAGGAATAGCTAAATGACTTCTTTAAGTTCAGGGAACAGTTTGACAATTGAATAGTTCCAATAAGAAAAGAGCAAATCTGTCGGGGTTGTTTTTTCTATTGTCATGCCAGCTGCCGAAATATTCAATGTGCCAGAGTAATGCAGTTATCTCTTTTCCACTCACAAGTTAGAAAGCATGTGTGAAGAGTACCAAAAATGTTAGCAACTCAATATTTAGCAAAATGATTCCAGCCTGAAGTTAGCTGTGCTTTTGCAACAAATACCAGTGATGGATAATGGCTAAAATTATGAGATGAAAAAATTAGTAAAAAAATGTTCTCTTGAGACCTTTATGCCAATTCATATCGCTTTGCGTCAGACATTTGTTTTGACAGAAAAGTTCGATGTATTAATAGACACTACACTACACTAGAGACTACCGATGATTTTTTCACAGGTCACTTCTCCGACTTACGATTGCAATAGCGTTTCAAAAGACTAAACAAACATTGCGATTTTTAACAGTAAAGTTTAATAGGGTGACTTGCTATCACAATAGCAGAATAATATAACAACAGAAAAGCCAAATTCCAAAATTTTAAAATGAAAATGTTAAAAACATGTCTTAATTAGTTATATAAATTTTAAGAAGTAACCAGAAGTTACAACAATATAAAATCATAATGATTTAAGAATTACTGAAATCACAGATATTGATAAATCGCAAGATCGCTTAGCACGAATGGTCACATAAAAAATTGTTGACGCAAAGCTAAGGAAAATAGTGAGTAACTCTTATAATTTCAAGCGGGCCTATACCTATTTTTAACATAACCGGAAACGGAAACACTTGAAGGGTTATATTATTACATGGCAGAAACTCGTTTAAATTATTCTAACTTTCGATATTTCAAATGGAATTAGCGCTACAGATTAAACGGGTTTTCAGCAAGGTTGAGTTAATATGTATATCAATTATAATACATCTTCAAGTCTGAGTGGAAGTTTTCCGTGAAGGCTTTATACCTCTTAACTTCTGTGAAACAGAGGTTAAACCTTTTATCCACTGGCCTACAGTTTGTGGTCAGATTTGGAGAACATGGTCTGCCGAATATGTCAAAACAACTTCAAATGTCTAAAACGATCTTTGGTTCGAACAGCGTCGTCAATATCAATAGAAGCTGTGCATGTTACTATTGATCAATGGCCATCAATAAAAAAATGAAGGACTTGTGTGGAACAAAGTGATCATTTCGAGTAACATTTTGCACATCGCTCATTTAGTATATGTATATTCATTACTAAATACAATTTTATTAATACTCATTATTTTTGTGAATTTTTGTTATTGAGGCGTATTCAACGTGAGTTACGAATTACAGCAGTATAGTAGCTTCCAATATTCAAGATCACACGATTTCACCCAAATAGCTGGCAAGTTATGAAATGAAAAAGAAATATATTGGTCCATCTACCCGTAATTAAAACGCAGATATTTATCGGTTTCGATTTAATTATACTTGTTCATTTATAGATGGACATGCTCACACATAAAATCAGGCAAAGTGTAATTGTGTGTAGGTGTTTCTCAAGGCTAATTTATGTTGTTGGTAATAAAAATTAACTTCATTCCTCATTTTATATAAATTCCTCTAACGGCTTAAGTAAAACGACATGTATTTGTACATATGCATAGCAGTTACGCATGCGTACTATACAGTTAATAAGTAGACGTGTTGTGAATGAATTGGGATTATATTACAAAAAGGCAAAAAGAAAATCCATTTCTGTATGTGCTGGTAATAGAAGTGCGTGTGTGGATGCTTTGTGGTTTATAATGATTCCATTTAAATTTTTTTATTTGCACAGAGTGCTAAATAAAATTATACATTTTTTATTATATTTATATAAATAAGTATTTCTCCTACCTAAGTTCATTATCTTCAACTGCAGCATTAAACATCGTAAACGTATCGGTGTACTCGATTACATCATTGAATAGATTAAATTGTTTCACTTAACCATGACATTACTGTATATAATATTATTAAATTTATTTATATATGTATGTATATATATATATGTAACTCTGTATGTCAGTTCGTACTATGAAATGATGGATATGAAGGATTGATAGATTATAATTCATAGACTTTAGCGTCTCTAAAGCATAGAGGGACGCCCGTTTCCGCTGATAACTAAGAGGAATCACGACATTTCAAGCAAATATTTATTTCTTTTTACATAAAATAAAATTTTGTAATACCTGCTTTAAACTTTGATTTTTATTACTATTGGAATGGCAATGCATAAAACAAGCAGACATATTATAGCTCTCGGTGCGAATCAATTCACTTCAAAAGGGATTTTTTGAGGAAAATCAACTTTGAAGTGAAAATAGCACATGGAATTACATAATATGGCCGCATGTATTTATACGTACACAGTAAGTATTTATGTGTGTATGTATATATCTATTTATATATGAATAAACGAAAGCTTTTCTTTGTTTAATAAGTAAATAACATTATGCAATGTACATCCTAACTTCTTTCAGCTAAATTGATAACAATTTCAAATTAAAATTAAGCAAATATGAAAATATACAAAAATTTTCATAAAAATAGTACTTCGCTTTACACATATTCTCATATATAGTATATATGTATGTATGTACGTATGTACAATATTAGAACTAAAAAAAAACAAACAGCTAATACGTGGGTATACTTCAAAGAGCTGTGTATATGTGTGTAAGCCTATCAAAAGTATCACTAAATGGCAAAGCATCTTAGTGAGTAAGAACACAGTCAGTCCTCGATTATTCAGACACACATAGTGAAATAATTCAACCATTTACAGTTGTTATTTAGATTTTAAGCCGCAACTTTTGAACCGCTTCGCATGTTAATCCATTTTTTCATTGTTTCGATAACTTTTAAAATGAGTGCGTGGTTTGCTGCTGTTACGCTCATGTTAGCACCATGAGAAGAAAGGACTCTTATTCTGAAAGCGTTGCGTGAACGAAAAGAACCGACTATTTTGCCCGCGAGATCTGAAAACAAAATCACAAAGTTTAAATAATAGTAAATGAATAAAATGAGTTAAAAACAGTTTGTATGCATAAGAGATTATACGCCAGAATGACAAAAACGGAGAATACCACCTCAAAGTATTCTCACTTAAAAATAGGTTATTTTACATACCTTTCCACCACTACTGCCGGCATCTGCACTAACTGCACTGGCGATTTACCATCCTTAAGCGCTTGAGTTAAATTCAATATCTGACCACGCATCACAGACATTTGACGTTCGAAGAGACGCTTGTCAAAACCTTTATCTTGCTGTCAGCACATCATGCGGAATATAAATAATAAATAAATATTTATTTAAAAATAACACACACATATATAAATGTATATACTAAATATACATACCTGAAATAAATAAAATAATTCTGTACAAATTTCCTCGACATAATTCATATCGGACAACAATGGCAGCACATGGTTTTTCGTCTCTTCACTAAATGGCACTTTCGCTTGTGGCAACCATGCCCAGTGATACGGATAGGCACGCCACGAATCGGGGTGTTTGAATGGGAAAGCCAGCCCATTATCGATTGCCGCAATTGTAATCGCGCCTTCTGTTGTCGCATCACCCGATTGACTAGTAGTCGGTTTATTTGCACTGGCTACGTCAAAATTAGGAGTGGCAGGCTCGGATTCTTGCTTCTGTGCCGTTGAATCTAATTTATTGACATCCAGCTTGTTAGCATTTTGTGGCGTCTGTTCGCCTTCCTGTTTCTGTGGTGTTTGTTCGGACACGTTGATGGATTTCTCACGCAACCCTCCGCCGTTAGCGGAAATCTTTGCAGTGCCTGTAGGTCGTACATAGCGTATTAACCAATTGTCATTGCCACGATCCGTATTACGTATAATGTAATCGAGTACAACGAGACGTTCAAATTGAAGCTGAAAGGAGTTGGCGAGTTTTGTGGTGAGTGGCTCTTGTTCGAAGCGACGTAACCAAAAATCGGCATCCTTATAACCTTCAACGAACAGCTGAAAGGAACCAGTCTGTGCGGAAGAAAATTTCAGTTATTAATTTATAATAACTATGCATTGTACAAGTGTATGCTTTCTACCTTAAGTGGCAGACTCATGCGATTGAAATGCGCCGAAGGATAGTGTTCTTTGATGCGTCGCTTTAGTTTTGCCTTCTGCCGATCTATGCGTGCGTAGTTGAAAGTTTCGGCCACCAGCCGTACAACACGGGTCTTTGGTACAATATTTAGATGCAATTTACGATCTACCAAGCTGGCACCAGCCTCTGATAAGTAGCTGAAATGAAGTAGACATTAATTTACTTCTTCTCCTTTTAACTGTAATATATCTGTGTTGTTGAAAAGTTATTGATAAACGAAATTCTATTTTTTCTTTCTAAATCCATTTTCCATTTCATTTTTCACATATAAGGCTATATTACCCTTGATTCGGTATCAGACAGGCGCGTCCAAAGCAGCAGGGACAACACAACTTATGCATCCATTTGGTCCATTTCGGATTTAATCGCCCGTAGGGTTCCTCATCCTTTGGTTTGAACACACCTAAGATTTTCTGAAAATGTTAAAATAAATTTAATTTGTGTTTACATATATGTATATAAATAATACATGAAAGTATTTCACAGATTAGAAATTTGGATCAAGTTTAATACTGTTTGATTTTACTACCAAAAATTCGCACAAAAGTTAACTTAATCGTGGAATTTCCCCGTAAAGTATTCATTTAATGTAGCGACTGCTGACGAAAGCAGTTGAAATGTCGGCAAGACTGTCAAATCTATCAAACAGCTATACGAACAATCAGACGCAATATATGTATAATGAAGTAAGCAAAAAAGACTAATGAAGAAGGGATTCAATAGGTTGAGCAAGACTATAATTTGAATTTGAAAATAAAAGTTAATCGCGGTGGAGCATATTCGGGTTTTATATATAACAATCTTTTTAGCGACGTGTAATCCAAATTTATTGTTTTTCATGAAAGCTTCTTGCGCCGCTCTAAGGCAAGTTTTTTTGTTACTTTTTCTATAGTCGAGCTTCAGAGCAATTGTAATCAATAAATATTTTGCGTTTAAGTTTAAGTTGAGTATTTAAACATTTAATTATTTCACTTACACCTTCTGCGTTCTTTACAAAATACGACCCACTGCTGCCCTGATAGATGCGCTCTGGCATAACACCGGCTGTAATGGCCGTTTCTACTTGCAATACAACTTCATTGAATGCGGGATCATCTGCAAATAAACAAAGAAATATTGCATTAGTTAACACAAATATATTTATTCAAAATACATACATAAGTACATAGTACATGTATAAAATGTAAAAAGTCATTATTTACAAATCAAATTGGTACGCAAAACCATAATGCGGCAAACGCGAAAACGCTGCTTGCGTCTGCAAGGTGGCAAATGTGTGGTGGATAGTGGACATTGCCACAAATGTTGCCACCACAATCGCCAACCGTTACATCTGAGCCAATGTTCACGGGCACTCATTAATTTGGACTAACCAAAAGCATTGCAATAAAAATCAAAACAGTGGAAGGCCGTCAGTCAGACGATAGCTACGCTCAGACATATCATTGTACTACATAGGCAATAATTTCATATTGTGCATTTATACACAAAACACTTTAACTGAAATTTCTACCGTCAGCACGTCAATTTTATTGAACTGTTCATAAATTATGCAGCCATTTTTTAAGTTTTGCTATTTTTACCGACCGGCTTTTCAAAGACAGGTGGAAAAAATTGCGGTTATTGGATATCAATTCACATTTACAATTACAGTGTGTTCAAAAAACAAAGTTACAAAGGGAACTTCGAAAGTGTTGGAGCTATTTAGTAGCCGGCGAAAGCGTTACAGAAAGTGTTTACAGAACAACAAAATTATTTTATTCTCGTACAAAGTAAAGTCAATGTGAGGAACTTAACTGAAACCTACTTTTTAAATACATTAATTTTCGTTTATTTTGCAAAGTTTTAAAACTGCATATAATATATACATACTATATTGAGATTCATATCTGTCGTTTGAAGATATTTCTGATATAAAATGTTGCCAAGGGGAAGAAATGCTCCGATAAGCAAATACGTATTTGTGAGGACATTTTTCGTTATGAATTTGATTTTTTTGGTGAATCCTTAGTAGAAGTTTTGGAGCTATTATGAAACTTTTTTATTTTAGAAAAATCTTTGAAAAGTACTTCGACAGTCTTTATTAATAGAATATATTTGAAACGAAGTGCATTGCAGTGCTTTGGTTTTAGTTCTCCAACGAATATAAAGTTTCTTTAGTGCTTAAAGAACAACAGGCTTGGACTGCCTGTCAATGATACATTGATAGCCTGCTGGTAGACTCATTTCCGTTTAGTTGATACGCTTAGGTTTAAATTTCATTACTGCTTCTCAGCATTGCTTTGCTCAAGGAAGACGCGTCGGATTTCCAATAAAAAAAGAAACTTCAAACAAAAAAACTTACAAAAATTATTGTTTATTTTCCAGTCATTTCTGTTTCAATGCACCATAAAAGTTTTGTATTTCAAACAAAATTCCGTGTACGTGTTGCGAATGTTGGAAAAGGCTTACGGTGATTCGGTTTTATCAAAAACACAAGCCTACGACATATCTCGTTCTGGACGACCTTCGACTTCTTCATCTGATAAAAATATTAAAGAAGTGAAGAATACGGTGCTTGAAAATCAGGCAAGTGTTAGAGAAATGGCAAGAGAGTTCGACATCTCTCGCGTGTTCGTGCGAATGATTTTGGTGTATATTTTGGGTATGAAACGCGTTCTTGCTCGACTCATCCCAATAAAGCTGATTTGTTTTCAAAAAGAATACCGAAATCAAAATAAATTCCGATCCCACATTCATGGAGAGCATTATAACTGCCAACAATCATCGTAATGGAACACATTTTCCGTCGATCGAAGAGATAAAACAAAATTCGCTGAAGGCCATCCCAAAAGGAGCTTATGAAACTTGTTTCGAGAACTGGAAAAATCGTTGGCATATGTGTATTGCATCTGGTGGGCATTACTTTGAAGGCGACAAAATAAATATTGATGAATAATTAAATATTTTACGTTTTATTTACACCGAACTCCTATTTATCCGGGTACTTTTTTGTCACAATGCATATTTAAAGTGCACACATCCTTTTTCCTCAAGAAGTTACTTATTTGACGGAATCACCGATATCGGACCACTATAACATATAGCTGCCATACATACATTGCCATGTGTTCCTCATTTATTATTGTTTTTTACTATGAAAACCAACGGTGGAGTTGGTAGCGACAATCACACTTTCCACATTACACAAACATATTGCAAGAAAGCTAAAGCAGTACAAAAATATTGCAGCACTTAAAATGCATACAAATGTTTTTACGAGTTATTTCCCATTAATTACCCCTTAATCTCAATAGATTCCAATGCACTGTCAAAGTGAAGTCCTCAAACAGCGTGTAACTCTGCGTAGACGAGCACATTTTGTCGGTATTCTTTGAACTTTAAAATTCACTTGATAATAATATTATTAAATCAAAACGTATTCGCGTAAATATTTAATTAGAACACATTTAATGACCGTGAAAGGCTGGCAAGCGGCCCACATATGTACGTTGCCATACGTGAAGCAACTCGAAAGCTCGGGAGATAATACGAGCGCCTCCTGCTTCAGAACACCAAAATGCGACACAAAACATTTTATTTAATTTTCAAGTTTTTGCTATCGCTTTTCACGTAGCTAAAGCAAAGCAAAGAGTGCAAAAAGGTAAAAATAAAAACAACAAAAAACGAAGTGAGAAAAACACTGCTGACACAATTCTGCGACGCATTTCGGTATCTATAAAATGCAGCGATGAACACACGAATGTCTGTAAATGTGCTTTACATATGCATGTATGTATGCATTGAGCACAGGAGGTTGCAGTGCGTAGGTGCAATCTAACCCATATAACATTTACACTTACACAGAAATTTTAACGGACAATTGACACATCCACAAGTGGCAGCGACAATCTCGTAGGAAGAATCACTACTCTCTTCGCCATTATTGGTTCCTTCAGCCTTTATCCGTTCAATATGAGTAATAATGTCCTCTTCACTCTCTCTTTCCAAATATTGCGAAAACTCATTCTCACATTTCTTTTGCCGACAATGGCAACGGTAATTTACCGATTTCCTTTCGTCTACTGTCGGTTGAGAAGCTACTTTTCGAAAGGACATTAATGCAGTTGCTGTTTTTCTGCCGTATTTTGGTTATTTACAAGATTTCAACTAATCGCAATGACGGCACACGTCACCCACTGTTTGCTATTTTCTTAATTCTTTTGCTCGGTGTTTTCATTTAACTTATTTTGACACTGACAATTTTTGAAAAACAAAACATTTTGGCCAAATGGAAGTACACAGTTTTGATAAAATTCGAAAATAATTCCAAATGAATTCATAAAGTTACAAAGCATCGTTCACAATGAACTGGATTTATGTATTAAATTATTTTTGTAACTTGAAATTGCTGGAGAATACCTGGGTTTATTATTATAGATTTATTTTAGAATTTATAGTTAAAATGTTGGAAAGTCAGCCCTTCACTAAACTTATACTTAATGCGCAAGCCGTCAAGGTAACAGATAGTAAATAAATTTACTTAAAATGCGCGCACAAACCGAATCGAATAATCTGGAATAATCTACTTTCAACATTGGAAAAAAGTTCTTCCTCTCTTGGAACCTAACAAAAGTTGTAAAAAAGAAATACTCAAACATTTCAACGTTGAAATATAATGCAATCTGTTACAGTACTGCTAAAGAAAAATGTGCGATTCTTAGTAAAACTTTTATTAGAAATCACGCTGCATCTACTCATTTCAGCGATCCTACTACTAAAGCTGAATTGGTTAATTTTATCTCTTCACTTAACACTGACTTTCTGACATACTAAAAAATTTTATCTGGATTTCATAAAGTACCCCATATATATGGTACAATCCCCAATCATATGGAGTAAAGTCAGCCGAATGTTTGAAAATCCTGATATTAGTTATAAAGGTGCTAGTTTTTTGCCCAATTTGATCTATTTTAGGCATAAAGATACACTAATATCTAACATATTATGGCCGATACATGAGGTATAAAGTCACCCGGAAGTACGAAAGTCTTTATATTAGTATATGCAAGCTAATTGAAGTACTGATCCGATTCAACTAATTTTTGACTCCGCTATTATCAGGAAAGAATTCTCTATGAATTTCAATTATAAACCTCACACACTGACCAATATTTTCTGTCAAACTTTCTGTGAACAGTAGGTACGTGAACAGAGGTCGCATATTCGATAACATAGGAGCTTAGAAAATTGTTTGGTTTCGATCATTTTTAGTCATAAGGTGGCATACTCTAAGGGCTTGATTTGTGTACTGGAAAGTGAAAGAATCAAATGAAATTTAAAATTGTGCTATAAGAGAAGTAGGCGTGGTTGTAGTGCGATTTCGCCCATTTTCTCACTGTGACATAGGAAGAATGCCGCGTACCAAATTTAGTTGAAAACGGTCGGACGGATCCCAAGATATGGGATTTCACATGAAAGTGGGCGGTGCCACGACCATCGTCCAATTTTTACACCGGCTCTCATAAAGCTATTACATACTACTGTGCCCAAAAAGGTTGACATTTGAATTTAAACTGCGCGCGTCGAAGGATTTGGAGAATTATTTTTTTTTTTAGGTTGGTAGTACTATCAGTCACATTACGGATCTATGTCAGTATAATTTCGATGTCAAAATATCATCGATTATGTGTCTTCTAGATACGTGTCGTTTTGTGAGCTGCTAAAAGTGAGTTTTTCGTTTTTTGCGATGTCGAAATTTGTTGAGCAAAGAATTTGCATTAAATTTTGTTTACGGAATCAATTTTCTGCTGCGGATACGTTGAGGATGGTGCAGAAAGCCTTTGGTGAATAGGCTATGTCTAAAAAAAATGTTTACAAGTGGTATAGTGAGTTCCAAGCCGGCCGTGAACGTGTCGAAGACGCAGAGCGTCCAGGGCGACCATCAACCTCAACCGACGAAGCTCACGTTCAACAAATCAAAGATTTGGTGTTGAATAACCGTCGATTAAGAATTGGAGACCTTGCTGATGAAGTTGGCATATCGAAAGGCTCAGCCAATACATTTTGAAGGATGTTTTGGCCCTCAAGCACGTCAAAGCTCGACTGGTACCGAAAACATTGATTTTTTTGGACAAAAGGCGTCGCGTTGAAGTGTGTGAAACGAGACCAAAAAAATCGCGCCATCGTGCATTATGAATTCCTTCCAACCGGTCAAACAGTCAACAAAAAATATTATTTGAATGTTATGCGTCGTTTGCGTAACGCTATCCACCTAAAAAGGCCGGAATTGTGGATAGACAATTCTTGGTTTTTACACCACGATAATGCACCATCCCATACTGCCCTCGTAAATCGTGATCATTTCGCCAAAAACTCAACCCATATCGTTCCGCAACCACCGTATTCAGCTGATCTGGCGCCGTGCGACTTCTGGCTGTTCACCAAGCTCAAAAGACCGCTCCGGGGATACCGTTTTTATACGATAGAGGAGATTCAAGCCGCAGCGAAGACGGAACTGAAGGCCATCCCGGAAAGTGACTTCAACCAGTGTTTCGAAGATTGGAAAACCCGTTGGCATAAGTGCATTGCATCGGGAGGGGATGAAATTGATTTTGAAGAATAAATAAAGAGTTTTCAAAATAAATACAATGTCACCTTATTTTTTGGGCACAGTAGTACCACCTCGGGTGTAAATGTTTATGTCTGGCATATTTAGTCATTGATTTATCGCATTTTTAGTAGTTTTTAACAGTTCCGTTATATGGTGAGTTTACGGGGTTATCTTTCGATTTCATCGATTTTTACATGGGTGATAGGGTGCTAAAGGGATTTGTCGTTTGGTTATTGTAGCTAAGTAGTTTAGGAGATATGTATGTAGATTAAAATAAATACAGAGCGGGATCACGCTCACTTTTTCAAATTTTTTTGCCCACAGGGGACTATATTAATTTAGTGCTTAGCAGTTTTGCCCTAATACAGTTTATTTATCAACACATAATTGAACTTGTTTCATAGCTGTAGTTAGCTTTATATACATACATATACAGTACACATATTATATACGTATGTCTTCTTAAATTTGTTTTTCTCTTTAAACGGGTTTTATCCTTAAGTCTGTCCTCTAATTATATATTATCATAATTAAGTTTATATCATAAAAATTATTGTTATAATTAAGTAGATAAGATGATTATGTCTAAACTCTTATTTTAATTATTAGTCGACAACAAAGCCATAGACAACTTAGCTGAGGACCCTACATTCATCAAATACACCATTACTGGTGACGAGATGCGCGTTTATGAATATGAAGTCGAAACAGTCCAACCAAAATGTAGAAGATGTGTTTTTTATGCAATTTGATCAGATGGTAAAATTATTATAAATTATAGCTTTCGGAGGGCAAAGCTGTTTTTTCTACAATACTTCTCGACTAGAAGTGTTAAGAACCAATGCTACCGAGTTTTTATATATATTTTTTTCAAGTTTCATGGAAAGATAAAAGGGTGGACGGACGGCAGATATTCGCAAATCGATTTGCTTCATCAAAATTTTTATATACAGTTGTGGTCATATTAATAGCATTGCATAAATTATGCTTTAACGTCAGAAGACGATATACTATTTGTATCAGCTACTTAAATTGAGGAAAATCCGTTTATAAGACGCCTTAGTGTCAAGTTGTCTAAAAATTTAAAAAAGAAAACATATTGTAAACAGGATAGAGTGCGGATAAACTGATCGAAATTGTATTGAATTAGTTAGAAGGCACCCAATTATTTGGTCTCAAAAAGTTAAAGACTAGTTAAATCATAATATTAGTAAAGGCTTTTTCAAATAAGAGCAAAAACGGCGTATGTTGATGATATTGATATCATTGGCCTTTACAACCGTGCCTTTAGTTCTGCTTTCTCCAGAATGGATAAGGCAGCGAAGCAAATGGGTCTGGTGGTGAACGAGGGCAAGACGAAATATCTCCTGTCATCAAACAAACAGTCGTCGCACTGGCGACTAGGCACCCACGTCACTGTTGACATCGTAGATAATTTGTTCGAAGTCGTAGATAATTTCGACTATCTACGAACCAGCATCAACACCAACAATAACGTCAGCCTCGAACTCAACAAATTGCATTTTATTTACAATTTCCGGGTAATTTTTTCTCATAATGTATAGAGGTAAACGTTTCGCACCTTAAGGTATTTCCCTGGTTTTGATTCTTGCAAGTTGCAAGAGTTTAAATTTTTCGGTTGCACCCGAACTTAGCCGTTCTTTATTTGTTCTTTTCATTTTTGTTATATTATCTTTCGTTTCCAATATGTTTCTACCAACTGTGGTGTTTTTTTATTTTGTTTTATAAAATTATCTATAATGGGTCTAATAAAGATAATTAACCCTTTGCACTCCGCAAGATTTTGGACGTTGGCTATCAGCTACTCAGAGCCACTTTACAGCAGAAACAAAAATTTACAAACACTCATATAACTTATTATAATTCTAGAACTAAGTAACGTTTTATAATGATATTGGACTGATATAAATTGGTTGAGATCGAAGAATGTTTATTTGTAAAAAAATCATACATTTTAAAACACTTCCAAGTATGCATTGAATGTTTGACAATAATAATTTGCTTGTCGCCTGCCATCAGATGTTTTCCTGTCAGAACACAGTAATTTTGCAATGTTTTGATATGATTTCTTGTGCTATTTCAAGGGAAATTTTCAGGAAAACATGCATGTCTCAGAGAGTTTCGCGGAAATAACTCAATTCGCCATTATCATTAATAAACTTGAATGTCCTCTGAGAGGGGACATCCGAGTAATATGCTAGAATTACGATGTCCCCTGATCAATTGGGTGAACAATTCTCTTTTGAACTGTACAACAAATATGATAATAAAATATCTACTGGTAGTTAAAGTCTGGAGATAACCCTCGTTAAATACCAAAAGTAGATAATTGCAAATATACATTTATAAATTAAAAGATAGTAGGTATAAACGTCTTGATAACGAAGCGGATTTACGCACGTATGGTTAAATTAATTGCTAACTTAACGGATAATCCTATATATGTACAACAGTGTTCGAAATATTAGCAGTGGTTTGTGAATAATAGCAGTGGCTTGAAGAGCGCCTGCATTGGTCAGTCGAAAAAACGGCGCAACATATTGTGGTTCGATGAAACAAAAATTGTTTTATTTGGTTCCCGAGGACGCCGACAGTATGTTCGAAGGCCAGTAAACGCTTCATTTGATTATAAAAATGTTTCACGGACAGTAAAACACGGAGGTGCCAAAATCAATGTATGGGGTGTTTCTCTTACTATGGTACAGGTCCGTTATTTTGGGTTAAAGAAAATATGGATGCCAAATTGTACGTTGAAATAATGGAGTCGACTATGCTACCACACGCTGAATGGAAAATGCCGTTGAAATGGGTCTATCAACAAGATAACGCCACCAAACATACCAGCAGGTTGGCAAAAAATTGGTTTGCTCTAAATGGAGTTGAGGTTATGGGTTGGCCGGCTCAGTCACCGGACCTTAATCCAATTGAGAATCTTTGGCATAGATCAAAGAAGCTGTAGGGAAAGAGAATTCGTCAAATGCGAAGCAATTATGGAGTGCTGTGAAGAAGACGTGGAAGGCCATTCCCCTCGAGAAATACAAACGTTTGGCGGACTCCATGCCTAGGAGATGCGCAGCTGTATTATCCAATAACGGTAATTCGGCGAAATACTAATTGTTTAAATTGTTTATGTAAAATCATCAATACTGCTATTATTAATCACAGCTGAAATTTTTATTTATTTAAAGAAGAACATTATCTTATTCTTTAAAGAAATCATATTTCTTTTAAGCTTGAATGTGAACGAATTAAATACAGTAATAATAACCCATAATAAAAATCAATTACACAATTTGTTTGCTTCATTTGAATTTTTGGCTATGCCACTGCTATTATTTCGAACACAGTTGTACATAAGTACATATGTACCTATGTAGATACATGTATATTTAATTATGCTGTTGCTAAAACTTACGATTTTCCTGCTAGAGAAGGGTTAAGATTTAAAAGCCGTGACAATAAAAAAGTTGAAATTATATTAGATAACTATTACACACTCATGTTCTTTCAAATATTAATTAAACCTTAAAACGTGCAAAACAGCAAAAAAAATATGCTGTCCATGAGCAACGCCTACAATTGATATGTGGGTAAATAAGTAGATTTGGTGAAGCTATTAGAAATGATAAAATTGCACGCAAAGCGAAAAATGGTTTTTCTTATTAGTAGATTTATTTTTGGTGTCAACAAAAGCAACGCACATTGATATGAAATACAATTACAAACACTCATACAAAAGGTTTGTCGTGTGGCAAATGACTGACACGTATTTCTTATCGTCTGTTTAAATTTCGGCAATTGCTAATGTCGTCCACGTACATACATATGTATATAAATAGCTACATATGTACATATTTACATTTTACACATTGTATTTACATACATTAGATTAGAAAGAGGGTAGTGACTGCTTTCAATCTTACTTTTTACACCAACCAACCAACTTCTTGCACCAGCAAAATAAAACATAACGATTTAAGGCACTAAACATTATAAAAATATACGCAAGAAACTACTTTCGACAGTTTTCTGCAGACCTTTTTAAAACTAAATTTAGCCTTTATCCCTTATGCACCGATTTACATACATACAATACACATGTATATGCATATAAATTGTAATTGTTTATTTATATTTGCACAATCTCCTTTCATAAAATCAACACGCCAAGCATGACGAGATTAAATGAATTATATGGTTTGTTTTCTTACATTGTCCATGCATTCCGATCTTCATTTCTATACCTATGGATATACAATTTCCAGTGCAACAATATATGGCACTGTTGTGTTGATTTGAATAAATATGTACCTACATAATCATATAAAAAATTTTCAAACATTCCCTGTGATATACATACATATTTCTCAAATAACATCAAGAAGAGAGGTAGTTGCACCGAAGCTGTAATACCCTTCAGGTATATTTCTTATAGCAACTATATGTATGTACGTACATACATATGCATATCAACATTTTAATATACATTGTTTGATATAAAAAACCCTTCAAATCAAATTAAGGTAATCAGATATTTTATGAAGATTTTTAACCAGATTTAGAGCGATCAGATCTGAACAATTTGTTCCGAGATTGCCATGCCAAATTTCGTGAAGATATTTTGTCAAATATAAAAGTTTTCCCCACAATAAAAAACAATAACATAAATTTTCGAGCGTATAATCTAAAGAAAAATATTAGACAAAACAGTTCAACGCCAGTGCTCTTAACCTTAACCTTGAAGTATTTTGCGAATTTTTGCATTTTACATATTTTTAAATGAATACAAAAATAAATGGCGCTTACACGCTGTTATTGTTGTATCGATTATGCACAATTTGTTCACTCGTAAGATTTTCAGAGCGGCGGAAACAAATTAATCTTACCGGCCACAGGTCATTTTGAAGATATTGGAAAGAGAAAGATGTTGAATAAGCAGGAATATGCAAAGTTAGTACATGCCATTGGAATTCGTTTCAAGAGGATATACAAAATAAAATATCTATATAAATGATCAGCGTGTTGAGCTAAGTCGAATTAGCCTCCTCAAAAAGCTAGTCATTTGTCGGAACTATCAATATTGGATCACCGTAGCATAAAACTGCCATAGCATGCAAACTGAATGATCAAAATCATGTTCTTGTATGGAAAACTGTTTTATATGATTTATATATCTTGGCACAATTTAACAAGGCAACAGTAAAATCTCCGGAAAAAATTCAGATTGGACGACTGTGGCATATATGCAACTGCCCGTTCCCGGTAGGGTTTAAGTAACCGGAACGTGCCCGAATTTTTAAATTGAAATTTTATCTGGTCAAGGTCTGTCAATCTGGCACCATTCCTCGATTTTACTTCAGAACTGTTTTCTGCCGCTACAACAACCGAAGTTAACGCCTTTTCCTAGTCAATGTCATAAGAACCAAATGTCCCAAAAGTGCATACATAGCAACTTAAAAGGGGATGAAATTTTAGTTAACATAATTAAAAATATACATACACATTCCTGTATTGAGGAATTTCTTTACTAAACTTTTTACTGTGGTGGTAGAATGTATGGGACTGAGTTTGAAAGTGTAATTATACTAATAATAAATATTAGTACACATACGTGTTTGTGTGCATGTACTAGATATACGGTGATTCATAATAAACTGCTTGCACTAAGCAAATAATACTTCAAATAACAATATAATTCATTATACACATATAATATGTGTGTACAGCTATGAACAGAAAAATAGCACGCATTGAGCATGTATTAAATATCAGAAAACAATTTGAATTGTTTCATTAGCATAGCATAAATTGAATATAACTTATGTATAAAACTTAAAAAAAAATTTTCAACTGTTCTTCTTAAATAATTATTCAGTTTTCAGTTCCAGTACGCCTGACACCTGGGGCGATGGACAAATCGACATCGTTTTCTAAATGTTCTTTAGCAAAGTTTAGCCGTGCTCTAATGCTTCTTTTGAACAACAATGTTTTTTCGACTCATTCGTCCAAACAACTGAGCATCATTGAAACGCCTTTGTACAAGTGTACTACATACATATGCTAAACTCAAATTCATGTTGTTGTTGTAGTGGCAGAATTATGCCAAGTAGACAGTCCTACGTCGGATAAAAAATCATTATTTATTTCAGCCATATTCTCTGGGACAGATTTAAAAGGATCCACATTTCGTTCCGTTGTTTTACGGGCAGGAGATTTGCGATTTTTTTATTTTTCAGTATTTAACGATCACTTTTAACCAAATGTATGGCGTTAAATGCCATTTTTCTTAAACAATTCATAATTTTGGCAATTTGAGTTAGATTTTTGAGAGAGTATAAAGCAAATTTCTACCCAATTTTTAAATAGTTTAATTTTTTTAATAAAACTAAAAAAATAATTTCAATATTTTTTTAAAAGTGCTATTTTTCGACCGTGGCTGTTTGTATATGTATGTACATATTTTTGATTATGACTCGTTTTCAACACAAATTTACACATGTAGCACATACTACTTATTTGTGACTTTTATATTTGCTAGAGCAAAAAATTGCAATGGAGACGAGAAATACACTTTAACGTTAGGAAACCATAAAAGTCTGGTCATTTGTGGACAAGTTTCTCTTCAAACTTTTGTAAGTGCAGAATCTATTGTAGGTCAAAACAAAACCAAAACCGCAAACACGATAAATTATGAGTATTATATGATAAATCTATGACGACATTAGCACAAAATGCGCACTGTGCTGCCTTCTACCCCCACAACGTTAAAAATATTTAGAAACTTTTGCGAATTTCACAATTGTACACACAACATTTTTCATTTGTTTGCTTCATATCTTTCCGTATTCTTTTTCACATAACACTCACCCATAAAGGTATTGACCGTCAGTTCATTGCGATCGCGACCTCCGCTACTGCTACTGTATCCATGTCCACCGAGCAATGGCTGCGATTCCCGATTATCACTTCCTGCATCCATTATGGAAGCGCCCTCGTAATCTACCTCTGGCACCAGACAGATCTCGTCACCGTCGTCAGCGCTGTCGTAATGACGATGTAAAGTCGACGATACCAGCTGATTACTTTTCGTTTGAAAATTATGCGATGTCGCTGTCACTGAAGGTAATGTTGGCGACAACAATGGCGATACACGCTGATTTACATCAGCTTGATGTGTTGGAGATGTTTCTCCACTGCCATATTGTGGGGAAATGTGAGCAATATTATTACTCCCGCTCACGCTACTTGTACTGCTGCTACTACTGAATATACCATTTTGACTACCACTACTACTAGCACGCTGATGCTGAGCTGTAGTGGTAACAACTAGTCCATTATTTGAAACTGGCGATGTATTGGATGAGAGCGAATAGAAATTGCTGGTGTTGCTATTATTGTGCGCTGGGTTTTCTTCTAAAAACAAAAGTTGTTGCGTTGTATGCTGTTGTTGTTGTTTTGGTTGGTGAATACGATGCGACTGTCCGTTGAGCGAGTTGAAAAATTCACTCTCATCGGTAGCAGTGCCGTTACCGATGGTAACTGTCTTATCATTTTCATCCACATCGCTGTATAGATTGGCAAAATTGTCACCAATATCAGTAATATGACCGTTGGTCTTTCCGCCGTTTACGTCTACGTCATAGGCATCAACTTCTTCATCATCATCCGAATCATCGTCGACTGATAACAATATATGCTCTCGCCGTGACTTTTTCCTTGATTTTTTCTTTTTCTTCTTTGTTTTGTTCAGTCCAATTGTATTTATCTGCAAATTGAAAAAAAAAGATATATATATATATTATACCGTATAGTCATTGGTATATTTGCAAGTGTAGATTTTACACAATAAATAAAACGTAATAATAAGTGGATATGGGCGTATATACATACGTATGTATGTATGAATATAAATATTTAAAAAAGGTAGCATCCGAAAAATTTTATATTTCAAACTTATCGCTCACCTCTACTTGTGTTACAAGCTGTGTTCCATTCATTGAACCTACAGAGGCGCCTGATCCCGGCGCGACTGATACGGCCGCAGCTGCTGCTGCAGCAACAGCTTCATCTTCAGATAATGTGCTGATTAAATCGACATTTTCTATATTTACCAAAGGTTGATTAGTTGATGACATTGAAGGAAGTGTCAGTGGGGTCGACGACAATGCAAAGGAAAATTTTTAAAACCAAATGATTGCTCGACTGGTCAAATATTGAGTTCACTTTTAAACGTCTTTAACAATTTGAACACTTTACAATGGCAAATTATATGTCTGTCTTATCTATATACACGTGTTAACATATGTGAAAGCCATTAATCCTTTTTTGGGACACCCAGTGTAGCTGGGTATAGCATGAACTTTATCGCGTTTCACATTTACATAAATATTATTTTTAATAGATGATCACCATTTTATTTGGTCTAGTCAATTTTATTGATTTCTTATTTCCTTTAATCTGCGAATTCTTTCTTTGTTTTCCCCATCAGTGATATCGGAGCAGCTGGGATTTTGTTGCCGTTTCTTACTATACTCTTTTCCGCAAACTTTTATATCTTAATTGTTTTTGTAACGATATAACTATACTTATATTTGGTCTGGGCTCGCAACCCAAATTCACAGTTTAATATAAATTCGTTGAAAATAAAGATTAAGATTTTTTTAAGGAAAAAATATAACAGTAAAATACAAAATCACTTAGAAAAGTTCCTCCCTTCCTGACAAAAGTAGACAAAAACGTAGAAAAAAATTTGCACCAATTACAAAGAGTGACAGCAGTTGTCAACAGCAATTTGTTAATACAAAAATCGTATTGCCATGTCGGAAAATAATTTGAATATTGCTTCATGCAATTATATTTTGACAAGTTAGTTAATAAAATTAAAACTTGCAGGGCAAGTTGAAAAAATAACGGAAAACTTATGATCACAATTAAATAATAACATACAACATAGCTTAGTCAAAATCTGAAGTTGTGACATCCGTTGTTGCTGTGAAAGTAATATCGACAGATTGCTTTGAATTTTACTGTTGCACATAGCGATTATTATTTTAGTTAATTTAAGATTTATGGTAACTGTGGCAACACTGATGGTAAAATTTTAGAACAGCTGCTTGCTGTCTGTGCCATTTGCCAAAGGAACCGACCGACCACCAAAAATATAGGAAACAAATGTGGACTCTCAGGTGCGCGCCAGAGGCAAAACAAAACTTCAGTTTTTATAACTCTTAAACAAAATAATTGAAATCTTATTCCGATATGAAAAAATTGGATTTATTAAATAGTGTCTAAGCTGAAAATTCTAACGAAAAACGATAAAAAGAACTACCAATCATTAATACCATAATTGGAAACATTTGTCTTGGCTTACCCACCGGAAAAATTAAACAAGCTATAAATTATAAATGTATGTATTTAAATAATAGCTTTACTTTCATGTAATAAATTACCTAGAAATTCGGAAAAATAATTATTCAAACTAATTTAACGATTGAACCATTTTGCCTCGAAAACTTTGATCAGTGTGCGCTGCATTTGAAATGAAATGAAATTGTCTTGGCTTAATCAAGTGTTCGAATTGATTAGTGCGAGTACATTGCAATTGTACGAGGATAGCGGTCGGTTCCTGCATCAGTTTGTTGGCAATCAGACGCAAGCGTTGGTTTTATTACAAGAAACGTGGCGTGCTAACGTTCTGCACTGGGCGACTCTATCGTATCGACGCTTCAGTTCGACAGCAATCGAAGCCCTGGAGCATATTATTTACGCGTGTCTGGTGTACTTGCTAGTATGCCTGGGCATTTTTTATACAACACGCAGCAACAGCCCATTGTGGCGTTGGTGCAAGCTGATCAACAATGTGCGCTTTCCAAGACAACACAAATTGGATCGTGTTTTACTGGTGACTTCACATCCAGACGATGAATGCATGTTCTTTGGCCCACTAATATACACATTAACACATCGTTCCAGCTGCCAAGTGTACGTGTTATGTCTGTCCAACGGTGAGTATGATTAATATCTTTAATTTACAAATGTGATTGAATGAATTCACATCCGGTGTACATATTAACACATTTTTCATATTATAGTAAAGTATTTGATTACAATACAGTAACTTGTTTAACTATTAATAGGTAATTATGAGAAACAAGCGCAATTACGACGTGAAGAATTATGGCGTTCATGTGAAATGTTGGGTGTTCCAGCAGCGAATATTATAATGGTGAACGCAACAAACCTTCCAGATGACCCTAATGTTGAATGGAAAGCACCAGTTGTTGCTAATTTAATACTACACACCGTTGAAAGTCTAGATATTCAAGCGATCTGTACCTTCGATAGAGATGGCGTGAGCCAACATCCCAATCACAGTGCAGTTTATTTCGCAGCGGCGTCACTCTGCTTAGCTAATTTATTACCAAAAGGTAAGTACATAAATAGCGATCAGCTGCATCAATTTTATTCCAGAGGTATACTATTGATATAGCGTCATACCTGCCAGAGTTTCGAAACGCATGTAATTAGCATTTGTCGTGTTGAGAACGCGCGATGAATATATGTATAATTAAATTGCGTAATGACTAAACAATTCTACTACAACTTTTCTTTTGTAATTTTTACAGAATGCAAATTTTATACGCTGGACTCCATAAATATTTTAAGGAAATATATTTCGATTTTCGATTTGCTTTGTACATGCTGCATTTCGTCATACTGGTAAGATAACATCAAAGTCAAACAATTAATTTATAATTTGCTAGTCATCTATGTTAATATGATATGATATCTTTTGATATTATGTGAAAGTTTCTGATAGCTAACTCTAAAACAAGCAAACTCATGACTTCCCATAGTTTCTGAAGTTTATTACAACATTTCATTTGTTATCGTTTAAATGTTAGGATTGTTAGCTTCGGTTCACATTCTACAATATTTTAATGGGAAACTATTTTTTATTAGTAGTTTTGACCAATGTTTTTCATTATTAAAATAAACATTGTTGCAATCAGTTCCGATATATACTTATGTGAATGTATGCCTACACATAACAAATGTATGTATGTATGTACATACACAAAGATGTTTGTAAACAAAATACTTTTAATGCCTTTCAGGTATATTCTCGCTGTTTAAAATTTAATATCTTGCGAAGTACATTTATAGAGAAAAAGTGTAATTCCTAAAAGTAGGTCAGCACTTGTAAATTTTCTATAAAAATTGTTTGTTTTTACTCTGACGAAAGATCATTATTTATGATCATTTTTTCCAATACATTTTCGAATATATATGTATAATAAATAAATATATTTTTACATGAACAATATAAATATTAACCATTTCTACAACTAAAAATCAAAATGAAAAGTATATATTATATTTAGATATACCTCTATTAAAGTAAACGTGTTGAACATTTTTATTTAACGTTAGATATTAAAATACAGTTTCAATTATCCATATATATTGTATGAATATTTACTTAATAATACGTTTAATTTTAACAACTGTCGCTAACTTATGTTTTCAAAATATTCTTTAAAGGTGTATATTGGGATGGGATGAGGCTGCACAAATACGTCGCGCTATGCGTGAGCATAAATCCCAGATGAAATGGTTCCGTTGGTTGTATATTTACTTTTCACGATATATGTTCATAAATTCGTTGCGTGAGGTGAATCTTGCGGACATCGAATTGGAGATGCAAATTGACGATAATACCTTTTGATTTGCATCAACTTACATTAGCTTTAAACAATGCCGCATACAGTCAGCCAGCCAATAGTAAAAACTGAATTAAATCTAAAAATAAAATCAGACAAACCAGACATACCACGTTGTAATGGCAGTCTATGTATGAGTATGTGTAGCAGCAAACACCGAAAATGCTCCAACAACATAAAACTTAAAAGACATACAATACAACACATAGCGCCAGCAACAACAACAATTGCAGCTGAATAAAAACACAAATAAAAAAGCTTACAAGAACTATTTCCACATTTATGAAAAGATATAACGGTATACTGCCTATGCCGGCTAAAAGCAAAACCCGGTAAAACATTAATGTGAAAAAAATTATTACGTGCAATAGATGACCGGTGCAAAAATACATTAATTGACTAACTGCAATAATAATTTTGGTGCTGCTACAACAATGGCAATAATAATGATGATAATGAAATTTAGTGACGATGGTGTTGTCGGCAGAGTGCCACGAATATTCAGTATCTGGCGCCGAAAACTTTTAGAAACAGAAAACCAAAACCTAGGGTAACAAAAGGAATGAGAAGTCATTTGACGGCGTATGAAAACGCTTTTGCCAACAATAATTGATCAACATGTGAACCTCTACATACTATTCGTACATCTAAACAATGTAATATATGCGCGTAAATTTTAAGTATTGGGTACATGAAAAGCCAAAAAAACATATCTGAACCCATTTTCTTTTGGTGTTCCCCACTTAAGTTGCTTTTCGTACTATTATTTATGCGCTCTTAGTAAATCTAATACTTATTGCAAATGGAGAACTTGTATTCTCGGTAATTGTGATTATGAGATGTTAATAATGACGTTAAGTTTAGTGTAATAAATGAACAGCGATCGGTGTAGCGTGGTAGTTATTATTTTATTCGTATCATCAATGAGCAAAGCCAGTTCTTCACACAATAATAATTATAATCAATGTCATAGCACATTCACACCTAAATGTTTACACGAATTGTGTATGTATTTTTACCTAATTGTATAATCTATAATTTTTAGCTTAAGACAGTTAATAGGCTTTGATTTTCCTATATTTGAGTTAATTTGTTTAAAGCTAAATTAAGTTGGAGAAATAATTTTATTTGTTTGTATGTCTGTACATAATGTAATACATAAAACACATAGTTGTAACAACAGCGAAGCATATACATACCATAAAAATATATAGTTATTACAGATATACATTATATATTATATAGTGTGTATATTCATTAAATATATTTCTTAAAGTTTGTAATTTTTTTGTTAATTTGGTTATTGTTATATAATATTACCATACTTCTCACATATTTAGCACGAATATACACAGCGAAGCAATATGTTTAATTAATTTTCTTTGCATTAAATTAAGCACTGATAAAGCTTTTTGCAATGCCAAAACGTTAAATGAAAAGTTTTGCCTATAATAATTTAAGATTTGTTTGTGCCGAACAAAATCAAAATCTAATGAATCAATTAATACTGTAAAATAAATAATACCAAAACAATTTTAATTTATAAAAACAATGTGTGCAAAAACTCGGTGTTTAAAATTTATTTTTATAACTTTTGAATGAAATTTTTTCACACATGTATATATTATTATATTAACATGGTACTAAATTCTCATTCTTAATTTTGTCTGCGTTCCCTGTAAGCCAACTGTCGGTTAAATTACTGATTCATCACCCAACAGTGACACCATAGATTTCAGCTAAAGTTTCTTAAATCTAACTGGAACTCTTGCGTACGTGTGCTGGTTCATGCCTTTCTTACACATTGGATTTATTAAATGCACGGTGTTTATGTGTTAGTTTCTACATTAGTTCTTTTAACGCTCTTTTAGAGCTCTCGTGATCATGACTTGCTGGGTTCTGACTCAATAAAATTTATTTCATAAATCACTCATACGCCACGTTGTCAATTTTAATATGGAATCTATAGTCTCTGCTTTAGTTGTTAGAGGATCACATTGTCAATACTCATAACAAGGGCTTTATCTTATTTGCGACCAAATTAAAACAAGTTTTTGCTAATAGTAGGTTCTAAGCGATCCTGGATCCATATCCGACCGAGGACTTTCACTTCGACAGCAATTCCTAAAATGATTTTGTAATACATACTATGTTTGGTTTGAAAAATTACAAGAAACATAAACCTACATGTAATGTTCGTAATAAAGTCAAGTACAAAGTCTTACAACAATCAGGTATTTTTACTTAAACTTAAATTTTCTCGGCACAGACTCCCAATCTAATGTCAAATACGCTTTCTAGCAACAATTTTTTAAATGATCAATTAAAATTCGACCGACTTTTCTGATATTTTGTAAAAATTTGGTTTCTTTTTTAATACCAGAATGTTAAATATCATTCCAAGCCGGAAGCTAATAAGAATCTCAAACCCCATTTTAGGGATTTAAATGTTAAAACTGCGCACCTGGTTTTTTCTATCAAAAAATCTGGCCACACTAATTAAGAGACAGCTGATAGTAATATGCGAATATTGAATGAAGTGATAAACGAAGTGTTTTTTGTTTCAAGGCATTTGTTGACAAAATGGAGAAGTAAATTGTGTCATGATATTTAATACTTATATTTTCAAAAAGAATTTGAACTTTTAATAAAGAGGAAACAGGAAAGGGTGAAATAAAGAACACATAAGGTTCCGGTGGAAAAAGCGTAAGTGCTAATGTACTAAAATTTACATTTATTAATGCATAGAGTTACAATGTATGTTAGGATTTAGTTGCATATTTAAGCAATTATGCATGCATATTAAACAAACTTTTTTCGAAAAACTTAAAGCTTAAATGTAATCCACTATCTTATTACAAAATTTGCTTGTGCTGCTGTGTATTTACGCTGGCCAATTAATAAGTGGACACAGGTGTTTTTTATATACCCTGAGCAGAGGTCTATTAAGTTTACACGAAGCTTGTATCACTAAGAGGAAAACTTCGAGAAACCCTGAAAATCTATGATCAGCATGACGAGTTCAGTGGATTTAGTCATGTCCGTCTCTCCATATCTCTATATATACGCAAACTAGTTCTATTAAGTTTAGAAAATGAAATTCTGCGAACATCCTTTTCTCCACAAGAAGCTATTAATTTTTTTGTTAATGCAGTTTTTAAATTTTTGTAATTTGTGTCCCTTCATTATCAATATACATATTTACATACATAAGTATGTATGCATACTATATAGTTATTTCTGATGTTTCACAGCTGATGCATGGCATTACGTTTATCAATTAGAAAAAAGTAAACAAATATGAGGAAAGATAATATAAAAACAACAACAACGAAGCGATGTCAATTAACTAAAGCTGCAGCTTCTTGTCCCTTCATTTCACTTATACTCTGCACTTTGCGTCATCAAATGTTATATTCGTGTAATATTTTTATACTCTCGCCACATATTGCTACAGAGTATAAAGTTTTGTTCGCCTAACGGTTGGTTTGTTGTTTTACACAAAACTGATGGAGATAGATAAATATGTACATATATATGTGACTGTCTGTCTGCCCGTCGGTTCACGCAAGTGACATATGTATTTATGAAACACATTTTCCTTGGTATCGGATGGGCGAAATCGGACCAATGGCCCGTCTACTAAAGGCTCTTCATCGAATTTTAAAGGTGGGCGTACTCCCGCCCCTTAATGGGTTTAAAGTACATTCTTGTGTATCTCTGTATCTCACAAACAACTAAAGCTGAATATAACCAAACCTGCTCTGAACCAATTTTTCAATAGCATGAAATTATCTGTAAACGGATGATATCCCCGCCTATATAACGGTATGTTCTTAACTGCTGAGAGAGAGGTAGCTAACTAAATAAGTAAATATAAATAAATATTTCAGAAAAGTGTATGTGAACATGTTATCGTATATAGAGATTTCCGATTTAGCCATTTGGGTTGAGTTTAGTAAAAATATGAGAGTATTTGACCTGTAGTATAATTTAACAAGATACCAAATTGTATTTTTTTGTAATCTATTCACTGTTTCTTCGAATGTTTAATTCTTCCGCAACATTTTTTAACATTATGTAAATTTTCGCAACACCCGAAATACTTCTCCGCTCGTGATCATTGCAAATTGCGAGAGTATAAAATGTCCTGTTACACTCGAACTTAGGCTTCCTTACTTTTTCATACATAAAATTGGCTGAAATTCAATTCATAAGTCACCCCTTCGCCCGCTGGTGTCTCTAAACCTTGGCAGCAGCAGCTGAGAGCCTTATACTTCTGTTCTAACGAGATTGCTGAGTAATTTTTAATTTCGTAATTGCATAAAAACCACATTTTGTGAATTGTTGCATGATAATTGTTGGTGGTTAAAATTTTCTTTAGTTGTCGTGAAACTTTGGTTGAGGATAGTCCATTTCCAATATAAGAATATTTTTATAACAAGAGATAAGAATGAGCAAAATGAATGTCAACTTGGATTTAAATAAAGTACACATTAAATTTTATTTATTACTAATACACAAACAATACTTAACTTAAAATATACTTACAGTTGCTTATCATGTCAACAGAAGCGGAATTTCTTGGCGCTTATGAGCGCATTAAAGCTTCGAACAAACGTATTTTTGCCTGCATTGATGAAGCCATTAAACATGAAGAACAAGAGCGGCCTTTCGAGGCTATTACGGCTTACGAGTCATGTTTGCAACAAATTGACGAAACATTTGCGATATCTGTGGGGCTGCCGGACAATGTTGATGCTGTAGCGCTTGAGTGGAGTGACGCTTGTGCAATTGTACAAAAGCTAAAGGGAGCCAAAATTGAAGTGAGCTACCGCCTAAAAGTGTTACGTAGCCAGCATGCAAGTGTTGACAACGCTGCCACGGAAGCAAAAGAAGAGGATGCAGATTCTCTGCCTGTTGACGTTGCAGCACTAAATGGAGAAGCTATTGATGGACCCACACCAAAGAAAAAATCTCTTTTACTAGAGAACCCTGTAGTTTATAAAGGTGATAGCGCTGCAAATAGTGCGACTAGTGCAGCAGCTCATTACCGCAAAGTTTTAGCCGATTTACGCCGTGTTATCGCTGATCCTTCTGATGTGGGCATACTTTTTGACACACTTTTTACGTCGCAGACGAAATTGTACAAAATTCAACCTGAAGGCGTTGTTGTGACTATGGTTGGTATTATATTTTATTTTCATCAGTTTACTCATACGCCATGTATATTATGTATGACGAAGGGACAACGCTCATATCGGCAAGTCATACTTAAGCATTGATAAATTGTTGATCTCTCCAACAAAGACATTTTAAGTACACATACAAATAACTTTGTTTGCAAATTTATGTAAATTATTCTTTGATATACATATTTGTAAAAACTCTATTTATATAACATGAACAGGGTATTTCAAGTTTCAAGTCACGAAGTTTGTAACACCCAGAAAGAAACATCGTCATGCATGACGAGCTGAGTCGATTTAGCCATGTCCGTCTGTCTGTACATATGAGCATGAACTATTCCCTCAACTTTTGAAATATCGATCTGAAATTTTACGCACGTCCGTGTTTCTCCAAGAAGCTGGTCATTTGTCGGAACCAGCGATATCGGACCAACGTAGAATATAGCTGTCATACAAACTGAACGATCAAAATACAGTCCTTGTATGGAAAACTTTTTTGTTTAACTGATATCTTCAAAAATTTTGATATGGATAATGATTGTTGTTGTTGTAGCTGCAGAAAACATCGCTGAAATAATTAGAGGAATGCTAACGAGTTGACAGTCCTTGGCCTGATAAAAATCCGGGTACTGCATTTTGGTGGAAGTTTTGAAATTTTGTATTATGATTTTGAATTCAACATGTGTGTTGAAGTGTTCCCAACGCCGTTCCCACGACGGTCAGATCTACATAACCGGCAGAATCCTGCCGCTACAACAACAACAGCAAGTGTTCTCAAAATTCAACTTTGTTTGGTATTTTGGTTTTTAACTTTGTACCAGAAGTAAAAATATTAATGGAAAATGGAAAAGGGATAAAAGGAACTATTTTATTTATAATTTCAAATTACAATCATTATGTAAAAATCCATAAAAAGGTGAAACATTTCTTAAGCTCGTGGAGTAAAATCCGGAAACTGGACGAGACAAGCTACAATTTGGAAATATTAAAATAAAATTAAGAGACCGATGAATGTGTTTTGAACATAAATTCGATACAATCTTAGGAAAATATTTTTTGAGTAAAATTTATTTTATAAGGGTTTTGCTCTTCTCTAGTTATTGGAATTTTATTCACAGCGCATAATATATACTTGTATATTCATAGATATCGTAGGTTAACACCTTTCTGTTTTAAGGGGCCATTTTTATTAAACATAAATAGTATTATTATTATCTAAAATATTGTTTTCAATATTCTAGTAATCATTTTATGCAAATTCTTTTTCTACGTAGGGTGAAACCTACATGTCTTTAGTTATGTGCACCACACCCTGTGACGACCAATGGAAGCATTTAAATGGTGTCTCATTTATACAGTGCACAATTCCAACAGATAAGACACCTCACAACAACACTGATCATATTGAGGTACCCACAAAGGAGTCGCCACAAATGATTTGGCTGTATGCCCTACTACCAACAATAACCAATTGTTATAGAACTAATTACGGCGCATTTATTTTGCCTGATTTGGAAGTTGATGAGCCAGGGCATGCATTTGGACTAATGCTTATCCACAGCGAAAGCACTGTTGATGGCGCTGAGCAAGCTGCTGCACAGCCAGAGGAACAAGAAGAACTAAGCGATTTGCAGCAATTCTTTTTGGATCTGCTCGAGGCGGTACTCTCTGGTCATGTTGAACTTTTACAACAGCCAACAGTGGGACCACGCATGCCGCGCGATACTAGCGAACAGGTCTCGCGCCATATCGTCACGGCAGCCGATTTCATAGCGCGCAGTCTGGTGCGTGGCGCAGAGAAGACGGGTGAGTTAATGGTGAAAACCACACCGTACATCATTTCAAAAATGAAGCCAGCGCCACCGGATGCGCCGCCAGTCTCGTCGACCGTGCAAACCTCAGTGGCGGTGGCGCGCGATGTGACGCATGCGGCAGCGGGCGTCACTGGTTGGATAGCCGGCAAAGTGGGCTCCGCCTCGATGGCTATCGGCCGCTACCTGGCGCCACATGTGCAAAACGCTGGCTCCGCATTGTTGCAGAAAGGTTTTGGCTATGACACCAGCGAAGCAAACAGTAAAATGGAGGGCGCTATGACAATAGCTGCCGGTGCGGTGGAGGGCTTCAGCACCGTTTACAATGGTCTCGAGACGTCAGCAAAGATACTGGGTACAAATTTGAGCGAAAATTCAGTGAAAATAATTGAGCATAAGTAAGTGCATTCGGGCCCAACATACATATATTTTAACTGAATTGAATAATTTTTTCAGATATGGCTCGTCAGCGGGCGGTGTTGCAGCCGGCACCTTCGATACTCTCGGCAACGCGTTCAATGTCAGTCAGAATGTGAACTACATAACGCCTAAGGGTTTGGCGAAAAAGATGGCCAAGAACACGGGCAAAGCAGTGATCGATGATTATAAAACCAAATTACGGCATTCGGACACACATTTTGTGCCAGCGGGCACGCTCTATCCAGATTTGCGAACGTTGAAGGATAAATAGAAATTCTGAATAAAACATTTCATTAACTCAGCAATATATAGAATATTTTAACTTTTTTTCAACATATCTTTCGTATTTAAATATTCGAATATTATTGATGAATCTCATAAATATAAGCTTAAGGCAAAGGGATTTTAATGCTTTCTATTCGCAAGCTTATACTTGCATATTGTTATTGTAAGTGCATAAAGTGTGATTTTCTAGCGAGGTATGATAAGGTAGCGCGAACGTTCGCTTTACATTGTTTAATGCAGATTTTTTACCAATGTAAGATACTCAAGGAAGCTTTTATTAACTTCATCTCTAAAGACCGAATTACATTATATTGTTTTTATTATAATTGGTTTATGGAAAATATTAATTACCAATAAACATATTTATGATATAATTTTGCTTCTTTTATAATACTGTTAGTTAACTTATCATTTCTATGAAGAGTTAATATTGGATCCATTTCCAGCGGAGGAGAAATTTTCACGAAAATCAGCATCATCACAGCAGTGGAATCTCGGTTTCTTAAGTAGATCAAAATTTATACGAGTCAACGGCATTTAGAAACTAACAAATGGCGCTTTAAAAGGTCAAAATCAAACGATGTTGAAATCAGAATATAACTCTGTGATCATTTAGACGAAACTTCGACAACGTGAAGTGAGTTCGATTAGCTTTATTTCAACGGTCTGTCTTGTGAGTCGAAATGATGCACTCCTGTGTACTCAGCAATACCATAATAACTAGATTGAGTAAGTATTAGTTGTGAGTTTTAGGTAAACGAAATGAGAATTAGGCACTAAACAAAGATTAGCTTTCAGTGCAATTTTCGAGTTTAGAAAATAACTCAATTTTAATTAAGAAGAAACAATTGCACATATTTCCACTTTCCAAGATACACACATATTGATTGATAAAGATTTTTGTGTATCATTGCATATTAAACATTTATTATAAGTTCCTTTATTCATATTTATGTTTTACAGTTGTAAAAGCTAAGCGATTTCACGAGTAACACTTTCAATTAACAACATGCGCACCGGCTGAATGTGTGGTTTGCATCGTTTTTTCCTTTATTATATTATTGGAAGAGCTTATTTAAAGAAATTTGTTATATCAACTTATTTACTGAGATAAACATATGTATGTTGGTATGAGTTTATATAATTAATCCAATCTGGCAATCGTGCAATATCTCTATTTTATTTTTCATATATATATTTATTTTAACATATTTATATATATGACATTATAATATATATAATTTTTGGGACAGTATTCAATAAATCTATGTATAAACATTGCTTAATAAGAAAATTTAATAGAAATTATTTACAAAATTCACAATAATTGATTTGCCGCAATTTGCTTGGAGGAACTCTGTTTTTTACAAATTTGCTGAGTGATTTGAGGTCTTTCGAATCGTACTATGACTACCGAATTTTATTTTGTATTTGTGGCATATCTAATTTATACCAACTCTTTTTGGTTTTATATACAATATGCTATGGCACAACGTTGCTACTAGTAGTTGTATGGTTATGATATTGTTTTGCTTGGGAGCGCAAACTAAAGCTAAGTGTTTGAGACTGAGACAAGTGCATGCGACTGAATTTCTATTTGTATGTGTGAATGAAAATGACGTTACATTTACATATATTCAAAACGATTGTATGAAACTAATATGCGAATTATTGCTTTATATTATTTATATGTACATATGTATTCTTATCTTTCATGAGTGATTCATTTCATTTATTTATTTTTTATTAATTTGTGTTTAATATTTTCAAGTAATGAGTTGTAATGAAGGCGCAAAAAAGTTACATTGTTATAACAGAATATTATATAACGTACATATCTGTATAGAAATAATGTAATTAATCGCTAAGTAATACAATAACAATTCCAATTCACAATTTCACTCATATTATTGCAGTACTAAGTTTTCAAGTGACCAAAAAGTATATCTGTAGCAATATTACATCTATGTAAGAACAATTTAATTTCAGTTTTACGAACTTAACAATGAAAGCATAATTGAGTGACAAAATATGTGGTATATAATTCAGTAGAAAACAATATCACCACACCAAGTGTGAGTATACATATGTATTTACATGATAAATGATGCACATGTATTTATGTATATACATTAACAATACATACATCTCTCTTTAGTCTTTTACAACAAAAAGTGTAACTTTATATATATATTTTTTTTTACATTTTTGCAATAAAAGTTTATCACATTCATGTTGCAGAGCTTCGACTGCAATTCCAATAATATTCAATACTAACAAATAATATGTAAAAATAATTCGTTTTATATAAATAAACATAAGTGTTGTAAAGGACAATTATTTGTGTTATTTGAAGCAAAACAAAGAACAAATCAGTAAAGAGATACAGTTACGCAAAACTAACAATGGAAAAATGCGGACAAATAGCAATTTAATTTTTTATGAGTTTTGTAAATTAATTTACTTAGTAAAAAATGATTACACACACATGTATACTGGATTTAAAATCACCTTTATCATTTTCCTCATTTTCCAAAACTTAGTTTTGTATTACTTAAGTGAATTTACAAATATTTATTTCATGAAATAGTAACTGTAAATATAATCCAAGGTATGTTCAAACAATATACCTTATTATAATGCAAATAAACGTGCATAAAAATTATTTTTTTTTTTAAATTTTACTCAAATTTTTTGAAACATTTACATATATTTTGGTACACTTTTGGAATATGTGTGTTTTATTAACAATGAAATTCCAGTAGCAAAATGAACATTTAAAAGAAAAAATTAAAATTACAAAGAGGTTTCAAATTAAGTTTTATGGTTTTGCAAGAGCACTCCTTTTTTAAGCTTATTGAACAATATAATATGTTTGCTTTCCACAACTTCTTTCTGGCGTTGTCTACTTAACACATCATGCCATCTACAACACCATATAATATAAACATAAATAATCAAAAAATGGAAAAGTGGAAAAGTGGTTCTGCACAAAAAATATTTACATATAAAAAATAAATATTTACAAAAATTAGGAAATAGCTTTAAGCTATAATTAATTTCTTCACATGCATTATACTGTATATAATAATAATAATATAGATATTTTACATGTTTTTTCTTTTGGCTTTTAAATAACTTATAACTAGGGCTTCTGCTTTTAATTGCGATCAAAGTTTTTTGCCTAACAATTAATATCAGGTTATGTATTTGTATGGTTTCCATCTGATTTCTTGCTTGTTTTGAACGCAGCAGATATTAGTTTTACTATTCTCTCTCCTGCCCGCTCACTTCTCCTCACTTTACATAAGCAGTCCCGTGGTGGATGAGTGTCATAAAGCACTAGTGGTGGTAGCATCTTTGGTTAAATGTGTCTCAATGTCCACACGACAGATTGGACAATGCTTATTTGTGACCAGCCATTGATCGACGCAATCAGTATGGAAGAGATGCATGCATGGCAAACGGCTGTAAAGTATATAAAAAGATGCCAAATAAAAAATAAGCAGAGACATATTTTCTAAAATATTATTCTTATATGCGATAGCAGAAGGTAACAAATAATTTGCTTGGGACTATAATATATAATAAGTATATAAAATACATAAGTATATATATACATAATTGCGGTTGTTAACTCAGCTATAATCGCATAAGCGGTGTCTACGCCAATTAAGAAGAAGAAGATATACATAAATGATCAGCGTGACGAGTTGAGTCGATTTAGCCGGAAAATAGACGAGTTTTTGAGATATACACTTGAAATTTTGCCCGCGTCCTTTTCATATAGCGTACATCTTCACGAAATTTGCCACAAATTGTTACCCAAGGCATCGGCACAGTCTTTGAACAAATTATAGCATATAGCTGCCACTTAAACTGACCGATCAAAATCAAGCCAAACATATTTTTATACTCTTCTATGCCCCAGTAAAGGGCATTATAGTTTCGGTTCAACCGATGCCAACGCATTTTATGGGTTTTTTTTTGTCAAAAAAGTTTTCATTTTTATTTTTATTTAAAACCTAAGCCGAAACTATTTTTAGGAAACTAAATGAAAGCTGAATCACTTTGTAAATAAGAACAAAATTTTAAACCGGTTGAATTCTCTGATTAAAACTTTACATTGACTATGCAACGAAGAGATAGCGACTACTGTTCTCAAGAGGGTCGATTATACGAGTTAAGTTTTATGTTACAACAACAAAGACAATTTATGTGGAACTCATTATGGTTCCTTTTCAATAAATGCCTTAGTTCAGACCAGAACTGTCGCCTCGCAGCACACCCCAATGTTATTTGGTGATTCATGCCAACAGCAACAACAATAACAATAATTAGGGAAAAAACGCGTATATTTAATGTGACATCTCAATTCCAATTAGCAAATAATTAAAAATAAACGTTTAATTCACTCACCGCACATCATTCTCAATTTCAAATAATGACAAACAAATGGCACACTTCTCGGCATCCTCGTCAGATTCGCTTGGGCGACGAACACGTTTGTATTTATGTGGCAATGTGTTGCGTTCAATAATTTCCTAATATCACAGTTATTATTTCAAATTAATAAACGACATTTGTTTCCAATGAAGTGTATATTTACCAGAGTGGCGCCACGATTCGGTCTTATGGCAGAACCAATTAAAATATGCGGCCCTATGTGTGAAAGCGGCGTAGAAAGTCCAATTTCCAGATGCACCGGTGAGTAATGATGGAACATGTGGTGATGCACGGCCGACCGGCGACGTTGTTGTGCTTCATAAGGATAGTACGCCTAAAAAAGAGGGCATGTACATAGGGCATATAGTAAGAATATTATGTATAGCAAAAAGTGTTTTATATTCTTTTATTGGGGAACGAGATTACTCATTGTCACTTATTTCCAATTTTGGTATAACTTACCGGATCTAAACTGGAAACCGGTCCATTGCTGGCATGCACGCACGAGCATGTATTAGGTAGCTGTGAACGCCAACGGAAACTATTTGTTAGATTCAGTGGATTCGAGGACAAATCGATGGGTGTGGGTGTCATGTGGCGACGATGTATTTCCTGTATATGTTGTTGGCGATACCAAAGATTTTGGTGCACGGGATACGGCGGTGCTGCACCGCCATGACGAGCACCACTATGATGACCAACACTACCAGAAGGGCCGCCAATACCACTACCACTTGGTTGCATCCGACCCATCAGCGTAGGGAGTGGGGCACGTGCGCGCGCATTTACCGCAAATGAGGGATAGGGCAGCATGCCACTGACACGTTCATCGCTGCCTCCGTTACTACCACCACCACCGCTATTATTCGAATGTCCAACAGCGGTCAGTGTTGAAGCAGCGTCGGGCGGAGGACCCGGTGGGTGTACTGCAGGAGCTGTGGCAGAGGACACGTAGTTAGGTGCTGTTGGCGATACGCCTTGCATGTGTCCAGCGCTGATCTCGGTATGGGGGTACGCCCGTGCAGCTACTGCTGCGGCCGCTAATGCCGCACCGGCTAATGTCGTACGACTACGACCGAACGAACATGAAGGAATCAGGGTGGGCTCTTGTTGTGAATGAATGGTTCGTTGAAGTGGCGGCCCTTCATCATCGGCGCGTCGACAGTGTAAATAAAATGGCGCTATTTGCGGTATGGGTGGACTACTATTATTATTATTGTTGTTGTTGTTATCACCAACTGACACATTTGAATATGAACCGCTGCTGCCAACAGCAATATTTGAACTGTCAGCAGCGTCGACGCTGTCGCTAAGGCTGACAGCAGGTATACCTCTGGGAAAGCGTGAAGGGCCAGTAGGACGCGTTGAGTAGAGAAGATTGTTTCCTTCGTTGCGACTCTGATGTGGGTGCATAGGTACATGAGCTCCCGGTACACGACCCCCAAATAAATCCTGCAAAGATACCTCTTCAATAGTGGGTATAGAAATAATGGCGCCATCTGTATTTGGTGCTGTTGCTGTGGCACCGCTGCGTAGAACTGGTAACGCCGAGCGGCCCATTGTGGCGGCCGCCGTCGGCATATTTAATTGTGGGGAACGTCGAAGACGCCGCATTTCCGGACATAGGCCATGCAGCTCATGCATCATGGGTCGTTGGTGTTGTGCCTGATGGGCCTGTTGTGGTTCGTAAAATGGATTTGGAGCCGGTATATACTTGTAATAACGATTACGCACCAGTGAGGAGAATCGCTGGTGTTGCGGTTGATGCGCCTGTTGCGGCTGATAAACGGCATGCCTCATACATTCGGGATGGTGTTGCGGATGTGCTAGGGGTTCATCAGTTTCAATATTGGAAGACGCTTGTTGCTGATTATTCGATCCGGCTACATCCCACTGTTGATAACCTGGCGGAACAACTGCATATGGATGCAGTAATGGACCGCCTGCTGCCACATCTCTAAATTGTGGATTCAAGCGGAAATAATTCGATTGTGCGCTTTCCATCCCTTCTATTGTTGCTCCATTAGAACCTGCAGCGGCACCGTCATCACCACTTACATTTTGTACTGGGGCAGGCGTATCCTCATCGGTGGTAAGATCAATGGATAGTATTGGTTCGCGAGTGGAATGAACGAATACAACATCATCATCGTCACCAGTGGAATCCGATAACCAATCCAATTGCAAATCAGGAGCTGTTAATACAGCTGTACCATCACCACTTCTATTGGATATGTCGATGGAAGCTGGACTTTTTGTCACAGTGGCTATTGAACTGTTTTTATTTGCCCCACTGGCGGATGTAGAAGCTTGAACAGAGTTAGTAGCTACGGCTCCGGAAAAAGTTGGCTGCTCGTCATCGATGTAGGGCTGCATTACCGTAGGCGATGACACCGCCGTCACCTCTGTAGGTAAAGTTACTGATGCGCTTACCTCGCCCACATCAGACGCAGATCCCACTGAACACCCAGTGGTATAAATATGGGGATGCTCCTCTAAATCACTGTCCTCTAAAAGCACAACACTGTTGTCTGTTGAATGACCAAAACTATGACCAGCATATGTGATCACGTATGAGCCCCGTTCGACTGCCGCACCATTGTCCGATGGCGCTGTACTACTAGGTGGGGTCAAAGGCCGAGTGACCTCCGGCACATGTTGATTAGATGGTGGTTGTGGTACCTCATCTACCTCGCTGGACTCATGTACATTCAGCATGCGCCACATTATACGACGCGCATTCCGTCTATCAGCGGAATCACTGGAGTTAGTAGCATCATTATCTACAGTTATAATACCACAGCTAGCATTATCAGTATTAGACCGCACAAGGCTGCTGCTTATACGTGGAACTTTGGCAGCCCTCGGGGTTCCATCTGCTGGTCGACAGCTACTTGATCTTTCTTGTGGATAGATTTCACGCCGATCCGTTTCATCTTCCCTGGAATCGCGCAACCATTCATTAGTAACCCCACCTCTCCTAAACTGTTGCTGCTCGCGATCTTTAATGCGTTGACGTTCACGTTCCCGCCAACGCAGAAATTCATGCGGATTAGGCCTAACATGTTGTGATCCTCCGGGGGTGCTAGTATTACTATGAACGCGCGGCTTATGCAAATTCCAAATAATCTCGTCATCATCATCGCCGCCATCATCATCTGCCTGATGCGTAGCTCGACTTTGATCACTATTGAATAAAGCAAATGCTGAGCTACCAACGGAGCGAAAATTAGTCGATGAATGCGCTTCATCACTAAAGCCGTTAGGTGTAGCACAGTTGTTATTTGAAGCTCCACTAAAGCTGGGTAATGCATCCATGTCAGCTAAATCGTCTACGTTGCCCACCGACCCACGATTACTGATCGAACTGCTAACGCTGCTTCTGCCGTCAGCACCGCCAGCATTATTACTACCGTTTCCATTGCCGCCACTAGAGCCTACTGCATTCGTAGGTTTACTCTGCTTCTTTATAGCATATGTGGTTGTAGTCGTGTTGGTGGTACATGTGTCCGCAAAATGAGCACGTTCTGTGTCAGATGCAGAAGTCACCTCGTCGCTGTTATTAAGTGATATTGGAGATGTATGAAAGGTATCGTTTGTATGCGCTAACGCCTCGCTGGATTCCGTAGGTAACTGCAAATTTTCATCACCATCTCTCTCAATAGCAGTTGCGCTCGTCGACAGATCTAACCTGTTACTCCTGATATCACCTGTTAATCCTCTATTAACTTCTGACTCCTCATTTCCGTCATCGTTTGCTGCGGTCGTGGTTGATGCTACCATCATTTCATCGTCCAGCGAGTCGACGGATGCATTGCCATCTGCGATAGCTGAGGATCCAGCTGTCATAGCACTACTGGTTATGGTAGACACTGCAGCATAATGAGGTGTACGAACAGTATTGTTGTGTGTCAAATGCCTTTGGTTTTCGGAACCAAAGGCGGCGGTATTTAGAGACGTCCCCCTCGTTGCGTTTGCATCGCTCATTTGGGTGGAATTGGCAAGCATTTGTTTGCATTTAATATCAGTCTTTTGAGTATCAGCAGTAGTAGGAGCATGTGGCAAGGTTAGGGCGGTTCCATCACTTGAACGATCTGAAGGTGTCCAATAACCATCTAATGCATAATCGTGTTCATCATTAACAGCGTCAACTGTTCCGACTTCTTCAGCATCTTGCAATTGCATAATTGCATTGGAACTAGTAGCTATATTTTCATTCGCCTCATCTGGTATCTCACTAATATCCATATGATTAACCCTTGGCAATTCATTTGTAATAAGATTAGCTGTCAATGTTTCTGGCTGTTGTTGTTCATGCTGTGCACTATGCATATGGTCTGCGTCATGTACAGTGTCGTAAGATGAGTGGTTGAGCCTGAAAGTTTGTTATAAGTTAATTTAGAAGTCAAAATCAAATACAAATATTATATGAAAAATCCTACCCGCCGGAGGTTGTATGTGCGCAGTGGCATGTGTCAGACAAACATTTGTTGCACACGAAATAAGGATCACGTCTTATCAAACAACCATCATAAGCACAACGTTCACTTGGAATATCACCATCCATTTGTACGGTGGATGTTGCTGAGTGCATATTCTGATGTTGATGTTGTATTTGGTGCTGATGCTGATGCTGTTGCACATGTGGATGAATGTGTGAATGTACTGTGTGGTGGGGTCGATGTGCCAGAGCATGGCGATGGGAATGTACGTGATTGTAATGATGCAGATGGTGTCGCACCGGTGGATACATTTGTACTCCAATAGAACCAACCATTGGTTGTGTAGACACGGAAGGCGATGGTGCATTCACAGTGGGATCATAGGATATCGTTGTGGTGACACCTTCATAGTGTGTTGTTGCATTGGGGGGTGTAGTTGGTGTGAGTACAGGTGGCGGATAGCTGGGTAAATTGTGATAGTTTGTTACTGCGGCTGTAGCTGCAGCAGATTCGGCGGAAGTGCCCATATAGAATGTTAATGGACTTTGCTAAAAGAAGATAAATATATCAATATAATAACTACTTATATGTGCGGAAAGTAAGTGTGAGCGACTAAGCTGCTGTTTGCAATGTACAGCTCACAACTGTCGATCCACCACCAAGTAGATGTGTTATTTACTTCGATTGACAATCCCAAAGTCGATGTGCGGTCGCCACGATCGTAGACCAGACCATAGGAGTCGGCTAGAAAATAAAAACTTGATTCAAAGATATATACATAATGACGTAAATAGGATTGATTAAAAAGATGTGTTATATCTTACGTCCATCGTCGTTAATTTCCATTTCATGATGATAGGCTGGAACTTCAATTTCATGACGTATAAGGCGCCGCATTTCGTCTCCATTGTTTTCCATTATACTGCTTCTTAGACTTTCACAGTTACCTTCAGGAGCTAGATTTAAACGCGTTACTGCATTTTATTAGTGCAAAAATGCAAGTGTATTCATGACACAATTTTAAATGTTTTTTTTGTCGTGTCAGCTGAAAATCAAAAATTACATAAATACTTATATGCATTTAAGTCAAAAAGTGTGTGATCATTTATTAACAATTAATCAAAAAAGAAATGTGCACATATATATGTATGTATATATTTACTAATTTTGACGTGTGCCATTCGAATTAATATTAATTTTATGAACCACCTATTTGTACAACATGATCACTACAACAACAGCTGTTAAAAATACAAAATTCATGAGTTAAAATAATAAAAACATAAAGTTGCCTACCATTCTTGCTACAATATAGCAAAATAAGTTAACAAATCAAATACATATACATACCTAGCTGAAGAGTTAATTAATCAGAAAAGGAAACTAATATGTTTATCTTTTAAAGTTTAAGTATAGCCGAAATTATATCCATAAATTACGGTTTCCAACTCAATTAACTCAGCCAAAAAATTATGGTTTTTAACTCTGTGCAAGTGAGGTTGACAAGAATATCATAAAATTACAACGGCTGCCTAGTTCTTGAACACTACTGGGTTTAATTAGGAATAATATTAATAGAAAATGGAAAACTGTAAATAAACAGGTTAAGATAATTTTACATTATTTTTAATCATTTATTTTGTTTTTGTACAAATACATAGAAATTTGAAAACTTGTTGAGCTCGTGGTGAAAAATCCCGAAACTGGGCGAGGCAAGCCACAATACTCGTAAATATAAAAAAAGGGATTACATCTAACATCTATTTACTTAAATTTTTCGTTTCATCTGAAGTTAAGATGCTTTAACTTCAATTTAACGGAATGAGGTGGCATATCGCAAGAGAGGTATCTAGTACAAATAAGCTATTGAGAACCGGCAAACATACATATGCATAATCCAATATGACCAAGTTAAAATTTTGACCAGTGATTTTTATGTTTACTGGAACAATATGTATAACTAAACTTCTAAAAGGTTTTAATCAACCGCTCATTAATATTTGAGCATGGGCAAGCCGAGTCGCATGTTAATTAATAATATATATAATAATGAATAATAAAAACCACGGTAAAAAAAATTGTAAAAGACCGGAAATCATAGGATGAGTAATATATTTTTACACATAAATAAAAAAAAATCACCGAAAGGAATTATGTTATCGGGATAAATCCGCCGTTATTGCGCTTCACATATACCACTCAAGAAATATAAAAAATATTAATTGCACCAAGGAAGCAAATTTCCATTAGAATTTTGTCTTACACTCATTGAAAATTTTAAACTTTCTGTGTGTTTTTCATGCCCCGCATATGCATGTAAAAAGTTACATGGATAGTGCCATATTATGAAGCAGTGTCGGAAATCTCAAATGTCGGCAACAAAAACAGCTGCGCTCTCAGCTGTATTCGTCTCTGCTTTTTGTATTCCCTTTTCAGTTAATTTTATTTTTAGCCTATTCTTCTACCACTTGCACGTTTATATAAACATACATATGTATGCATATAAGCAATTTGCTTTATTTGTTTTCTTCTATGTATTGTAAAACGAAACATGACAAACATCACCCCTCGCAGGTCTAAAAAGCGTACTTACGTCTTTCAATATGACGATTTGGTAACGTCAAGTATTTACAATCCTATAAATCTGCATTTATCTATCCATAGATTATGGGTTTATGCCAAAAAAATAACTATGTTCGAGTTCTGCGGTAGACAATTCCGTTGTAATTAACACTACCGAGATTGATAAAGAGCACCCACCACCTCCTCTTCCGAACGAACAACACTTTTATTTTTCCGTTTTTTTTTATTTACTTCTTTCTTGTTTCACTTGTCTCCCATTCCAACCTAGAAAACTTCACAATTTTTTTTTCATTGTAACTTGTCTCTGTCTAAATTTACACTTCAAAGGTTTCTTATTTAACAGTCTATAACAATTATTCATTTATTTGTTACATATTTAGTTTATTTATTATTTCCGAAAAATCATTTTAAATATTCACTCCAATAACCACAAAATTAAATCTTATATTTGCCAAAAGCCCAGACAAATTATGAAAATTATATCAGAAACGCAATGAGACTGGAACATTTTATCGTTGCCATGTGAAAAATTAAAAAGTCTATATAAATATGTAAATTATAATTTACAAATACTATTTTTAACAATATTTTGCATAAAACATTTTTCCGACTAATTCCATTTACAACTAATTTTAGAAAGCTTTTTTATCTGACTATTTGTAATGAATATTACAATAAATTCTCAAAAACAAGAAACTTATTTGTACGATCAAAGTGACAATTCGCTGAAATGTTCTTTGACTACCAAAACATGTCGGTTTCCTAATTTATTGGTGGGAGGTGGACCGCTTTGTACTGTTTTATCTGGCCATGACATCTGGACCTGGACCCTTTGGCTGCAACGCATTAACCGATTGACGACAACTAGCCCAATAAATCCTACGCTTCTAACTAGCTTCGGAACAATCAAAAGTGCTCGGAAGCTTTGCCCATCTTCGAAATTCTATACTCGATGCAAGCAGCTTAACACAAAGTTTAAACTGCCCTACTCTGTCCAATATGCCTTTGTGACACGGCTTCCTACAGGTACATATGTCTTCGCTCGTTGTACATTTGTTCACCTCCACTTCCTGCATTACACCTTGCAAATCTGGATCTTCTTTCAAAGACTTATCCATTTCAGCCTTAACTTTATTTAGCTCTACCGACTGTGAGGATCAACAAAACAAGGATCCTGTTCTTCGACCGTTGTACTTCTACACACGCTTCCTGCTCTTCCAAAAACACAAGCTACTTGCTATCCTGACTGTGAGGACACCCATGTTGGTATAAACTTTTTCGACCGCTCTTCTTATATTTATATATGAGCCCTGTGCGCACACATGTTCGCCAAATGCTTTCAACGCAATCAAATAACATCCGTTGAACATTGAGTCTCTTGTTTTATTTGTTTTAGTTCCAATTGAAACACATATTCGTCAGCATTAACGCTTTCTATTTCCATGGCCATTTGTTCCCAAACATCGTTCGGATCGTTAAACTTTGCCATTTTCGAATAATTTTCTCCTCCGGAATTTATTTGAAAATCCGACATCAATTTTAACAGATTTCTCGATAAATCGTCTGCCTTGTAACTCACTCTTGAGTTCGATCACTAGATTGTTAAACAATTTCAATGGGGAAACCATAGTCCTGAAATATTGTGCCCTACCTTGTATGAATTCGCCGTGGCCGAATTATATGATTTTATCGATAACATTTGGTCGTAATCTGCTTTCAGTGTTGCTTTTTTAAACCCATTCCAACACAATATTTTGGTCAGAGCTCAAGTACTTAAACTTAATTCTTTACCAGTTATTATCAATTGAATAGCCTAATATGATATATAAAATGCCAATATTTTTTGTCTTGCATATAGACGTTTCAAAGAGATGTAATTTTAAAATTTGAGTTAAAAAGTTCCGTTTTTAAGTACTAGTATTGCGGTGTCCCGTAGCATAGCTGTCTTTTGGACCGAAATTTAAAATTTCATTTTACCACCCTGCCAAAAGCCGAATTTGTACTCCATTCGAATTTTGTAAATTCCTTTGTTGGACTTTATTATTAACGGAAATTAACACGCGAAAACATCTTCTGAACTTCTCTTATTTAGTGCGCTAATTGAGTGGTGGAAACAAATAATAAGGAAATTTACAGGTAAATAAGTTTGATATTATGAAGAATGTAATTAATTAAATAGAATAGTGAGGTAGGTTGAAGATAGTCATTTTTAATATTTGCGAAAAATCGATTATACGTGAGTTGTGGTAGAGAAAGTTTGAATTGCATACCACAAGTTGAGGTTTGGTTCATCATTAATTGGGTTAGGGGAAATGCATATATGCAGAAAATGCATCCAATATGGCTCCCGTTGAGTTTCTGTAGTTTGAAATTAGCAAAGTAAAAATAGCTGCGAGCTATGACGGTGCGTGCAAGTTGAGCAAGTAAGGCGACATTTGGTTCCACAAGCGTACCGAAGATTGACGTCCAAAATACCAGCGGATTTTTTATTTGCTCGTTTGTGTGCGTATGCTATCATGCTTCGACTATGCCGTTTTTGGTGCACTTCCATTTTTGTTGGCCTGTTTGGCTGCCTAGCAGACTGTTGCCTTCTTTTCGTAATGTTCTCCAGCTGTCATTTACGATAGCAGCTGCAAAATTAATATAGGGAGTATCATTTACTGTGGTTCGAGTTTCTTCAGTCAGTCAATCAGTTGTAGTGCTTTGTCAAAGCTTTTTGTTTTGTTTGCCTGGTTCAAAACCAGATATAATCGGTTCGGTCAAGTTTTACAATAAACGTATGGAAGAACTTCAATTCGATTTGAATTGGCACATACTGTGTATTTGTAATCAAGTACAACAACTATGTTAGTAGCCTGTAGCGTTGGTAGGAGTCATAGAACGGAAACCGGGGCAAAGTGAATAATTTTTATTATTTTTGGCTCAGGTACGTAAATATTGTCTGATTCATTGTTCAAAATATTACTAGCACATATGTAAGTACGTAAAATGCGAGTATAGTTTATAGAAAAGTGATAAAAGAGATTACACTTGAAAATAGTCTTACAACAGTTACATAAATAACTTAATAAATTCCGCTATAGTGACAATTTACGTGTTAAAATAAATTTTCAAAAAATCCAATTTTTGTATAATCCGCATAGATATATGCTCATAAAAGCAAAACGGCTGAGAAATTTTTGACTAGTAACTATATTTTCAAGTAATTAAAGCATTGATATGTATTTATATCAAATGCGAAAAGCGTTTGATCAATTCAATTGTAAAAATTATTCCTTTTATTGTAGGATTTAGGAAAAGGGTGAAGTATATAATCAACAATTCTGTAATAACTAATGAGTATGTTGCCTTTTTTCTATCTCCGTAATGTTGATCTGGAACTAACCGCCAGGATATGCGAATCCCTGTTCCAAATATGATTTTATGAGCTATGTACAACGTACGTGGAAATAGCGATTTAGCGGAGGGTTCATGTGTTAGGGAAATAAAGTGATGTAGTTATCCTTGTCATATCGTAATATTATATTTAAAATATGTAAAAAATAAATGTTATTTCTTAAATTTTTTTACACATATGAGGGAAAAAGATATGTTGTCAGTTATAAAACTTTGAATTTTGGGAAATAATATTTAGTAAAAAATCTATAAACCAACTTTTAATATTAGCATTTGATAATACATACACCCAAACGTATATAGATGTATATACTTCACATATGTATGTTATATATATTATACGTATGTACATATTTTCATAAATACCATCGAACTACGAGGTTTTCGCACTCGCATGAGTTCATTGTTTTCCTGTAAATCATTGCTTCCCCTATACATACAGTCATGGATAGAGAAATAGCATGCTTAGAGCATAAAATAAAACTACGTTTATTATTAATATAAACAGAAAACAAATTGATTTTTTTTTTCATTAGCAAAGCATAAATTTATGTATAAGTAAGTTAACATTTGTACAAAAAATTAAAAAGATTTTTCTATAGATCTTTTAAAATAATTTATTGAGTCTGCAATTGCTTATTTAGATCCGGACATAAAAATAACACAGTAGGAGTAGGAAGTGGTATTGCTTTTGAGCATTCACATCGTTAAAACTATGTAATGTTTTCACAAAACTAAAAACTGATTTGAATAATTTATAACTACTGTTCTTCTGCCCATGACGTTATTTTTGTGTGTGCAATTGGCCTAGCACACTGTTTTCTTCATAACTGTAATGTTGCAGCAATAAAGTTGCATGAAATGTTGCCAGCGGGCTTACATTTAGCTTTTGAGAGAGGACTTGTCATGACAAACAATCCACTTGTAATATTATCCAGAGCTACCGACTAGTCGCCAGCAATCCTCCACCGCCCATAAATGATGTCACGCTACATGTGTCTAGCATACAACTAAGTAGTAGGGGAAACTTCCATTTTTATCTCTAAATATACATTTACATTTGCGTAAATATGTATGTATGTATATATATTTTGGATGTTTGTATTTTATATATTGTTAAGTACATACATATAAATCTGAACTACAGTTGGCAGTATGTTCTTCATCGGAAGAAAAGACGTTGACGGTGTATGAAATGCGTATTTTGTGCATAAGGTACATAAATGCAGTATCGGACAAGAAAAATGGAATACTTTAATTTGAGGCGTGTGAATGGGAAAAATAAAATAAGAATTTTATTTTGTGTAAATTACAGCCAATTTTTTATTTATTAATATTAGGTGCACATAATTTCACACTCTACCTAAAGAAAATTGGGAAGCACAACACGAAAGAGATGCATATAGTAAAACACTGAGAAATGAAAGTCAAAGTATTCGGCAGATTGCAAGACTTATTGAAAATTGTCCACATTTCTGCACAAAGCCCGATTACCAAAAAAACTTCACTGCAAAAGAAGTAGGTGTCGTAAAACTTGAAGCGCAGGCGATAATTTCATTAGAACTGCATTGTTGCAAGGTCCAATTCAGCTGTTGCAATTAGGGAGGAGACTGGACCTCAAATTTGTGTTCAATTAGGAGACGTCTGGTTGAAAATAAGCTTTATAGTAGATCAGCTTGCAAAGTGCCGTTATTGACACAGATACATCAGGTTCGCTAAAACTCATGTCGAATGGAATGGTCCAATAAATGTAAAAATTGTCGTAACATACTATGGACAGACGAAAGCAAGATGAATTTATTTGAAAGTGATAGTAATCATTACCTAATGACGACGTCCCCAAGTATACTGAAAAACATGGAAGGATCATGGTATAGGGATGTTTCAGATACAGTGGGTCTTCTGTATTGAATAAAACAAAAGATGGACAGATTTATTTACGTCCACATACTCAATGAAATTATGCTCCCTTTTGCAGAATGGAAATATATGTTTTAATCTGGCACTTCCCAATCTCCGGATCTTAATCAAATAAAAAAATTGTGGAGAATCGTCAAACAAAAGATTGGAAGCGTTAGATCGAAAACAAAAGAGAAATGGTGGAGGGCTATCCAATAAACTTAGTATTTCATACCCCACAGTTCTTATAGGGCCCTAGTGGACTGTTAAAAATGTGCCAAGCTGGGTTAAAAAAATAACAAAGTCTTTTCCACAAAATAAGTATTGAATAAGCACATAACTTTTCCTTCCGTTTTAATCATATTTATTATTTATTTGAAGTTTTCTAGTTATTTTTGATTCTCCCATGGTTATTCGGCATAACATTTAATAATTAATTTTTATATTCCTGCAACTTACTGCTACTGAGTACTACTATGAGCAAAAAATAGTAAGACTTTGTTAAAATTCTTCATTTATTCTTCAATGTATGGGATATGCAATTGAAATTCAGAGATAATCCATTCCTGACAATTGTAACTTTGTGTATCAAAAATTGGTCAATATTTCCCTGAGCCCACATATAGTTAATATAAAGATTTTCGAACTTCCGGGTGACTTTATACTGCATATGTGAGCCAATATGTTAGTTATCTTAATAAAATTGAGAGAGCGTATTTAAATGCTGAATTTGTGCTTAAAAATGGATAAATTTGGACAAAAACTTCACCTGGTCCCCATATAACTAATATGGATCAAGACACTTAAATATTACCTATGCAACATTTTAAATATGAGTTTATTTTTTTTTATTACCTTTAGAAAATGTTACTAGGTTGCTCTATATAAGCGTTTTTTTTTATTTTCATTCGTTTAAATTTTTTTCAGTTTTTATATTTTCAAGTAGTTATTCGGTTGTGCAGATAGTATACCTTAACCCACCAATTTCTTGGTTGATGTTCTACTATATTAGTGAATCACTGTGATGCTGATGAATGTTAATGTGTATAAATAGGTATATGTATATGTTTATATACATACAATATGCACACGTATGTAAGTACATATGTATGTTGCGATTGGCAGTGAGTGGCAAATTTTATTTTGGCACAGACACAAGAGAGAACATTGAAAATAAAAGCAACAAAAAGTGTTGTGAAAGTTTTCGCTGTTGATTTTGCTTTGTTATTATTGTATTCACTGGTTTACTATTACCATCATTGTCATTGTTACTAATGTTGTTAACATTGTTGTTGGTGTGGTTACTTTAGATGCGCCGCTGCGGCAACTAACTCTATACGCTTGAGTGCGGCTAGCAGCGCGCCAGTCAGTCAGCCAGACAGTGAGAGTCATTTGCCGTGCCAGCCGTTGCCTGGGGTGTTGTCTATGATTCAGTTAGTTTATGTCAGTCTACCAGTCGTGCTGTTTCGCTTAACTTGGCCAGTTATTTCGGTATAAGCGTTGGTGAATCAATTAGCTTAATTTAATACTTTTTACACCGAATATTTGTATATACAAAATGCGTGTAGATATTTTTATTAAAAATTATATCTTTGTTTCCATTGTTTTTGCAGACTCACAACATCTATTGTGTTCATTAAAGCCTGTATCTGCTGCAAGTGTATCATCTTTCGCATAAGAGCAAATTATCTTACCATTAAAAGGACAATTAATCAATGAATATGACTTCCACCGAAACTCGTTGCGGCCTTACTTGCAGCACTCGTCCATCCAGCCGTGTTCTAAAGCCACCTGGCGGCGGTCACTCCAATATCTTTTCTGAGCCCGAGGTCGCCGTTAATGCGCCACGTCCGAAATACAATCAACAAAACTCTTCCAACATGAATGCTTGTATGAATTCGACGGATCCGAATCAAAAGGTGGAGAAACTACGCGAAGAGATCACACACAATAAACAAGCCCAATCGGAGCCGGAAACACAAAAGGCCAACACGGCTGCCACCACACCTACTGGCGGTCCGGCTAGTCAGACTGGCGGCAATGAACAACAGTCACGCGGCCGTGTGCCTCCCGGCGGTTTCTCTTCTGGTGGCTTCTGGTAAGGGGCCGGCAGTTGAGTAAAGTGTGGTGATGCGATAGTAGCACTTCACAAGCAAAATAATATAAAATATTTAACAATATTATTTGTACGCATCGTACAAATTGCAACAACAATAACAATCGCATTTACTTCGACTATTCGCTCCTCTGTACACAAACAACTAAAGAATTGCTTGTTACAGCGTCTCTCAGCTGCAGCAATGGAAAATTAAAGAAATTCACAAATTTCAAATATACTTCCTTCCTAATCTATATGTATTGCCTTTGTGTGACAAAAATTATTATTATTATAAATAACTTAATTAAAGATAAAAGTAAATTACTATCCCTTAAACCAAAGTGCAGTGGGCGTGTGCGTGTGTCAGTTGAACGAAGTTATTTTTGCATTGAAAATGAAAAAAAAATAATTTTTTCGTAGTACTTTGTTCTCTTTGTCTGTTTTTGACTAAAAGCGCTATGACGCGCTCGCCATGACATTTGTAGAACTATTTACTGCCTGCGCGCGCTCACACTCTCGGCTCTTTTGTACTTATAATTATATTTAATTTATATGTATATTCTGTATGTTATATATACGTGAACAAACCAGTTTATATATAAATTGGATACTTATGCATTTTCGGCTGACCGTAAGAAAATTATGGAAAATACACTTTACAAAGTATTTATGCTTTGAAGTTATTTACATTTTTTCAAAAGATAAAAAATATATACAAGAACAAATATACATAAGTTTGATTTTCGTATCCCAAAAAAAGTGTTTTTATTTTTCTAACAATTTTAAGATGTTCTACATAACCAATTCACAGATTCGAAAATGGTCTATATGGATATTTAAGTTATTTTATTATTTATAAGTGGGTATACAAAGCGAAAAATGTATGTATATATAGTGCGGTTGTATCATTCTGTACAATGTCTTATTCTCAAAAACCCGCTAATACCTATGATTCCCAATCGGCAATTTCAGTCTCTATATTGGAAATAAAAACTCAAACCTTACTTTGAGATAAGAAATTGGGCCTTAGCATCGATCAGATATTAATGATATGTCTAGAAACGAATCATATTCTGGTGAGCTTTAGTAAATAAATGAAGGAGTAGTTGCTGTAACCATTATCTAGACCCTGATTGTGTGGTTTCAAGGGGCTTGAAATGAGGTGATTAAAGTCATGCGGAGGTTCATTGCATGCAGCATATAGGTTTAATATGTATGTCAGGGTCGATTCTGAATAAGTATAAATATAACCTGCTGCAGTACCCAGAACGAAGTTGCGAGAGGGTCTCTCAAGACTCATGAGGCAATTCGAGTTTTTCTGTTGTGAAATTGTTGGTAGTTCGACTGTGAATGACGTTTAATGCTCGCCTGAAGTCAGTTGCACCCACAGTGTGACCTCTTGATGTTAATAGGCGGCAATTCCGTTTCAAATAGATGAGGATTCCCGTGAGTTGGAGAGAAGTTCGTTCTGTTCCTAAACCGGAAGCGTGTGGGCCTCACTGAGGCATCTTGTAATTTTACGGAGTGCACTATTCTATCAAGTTTGTAGATTATTTGTATGAGTCTTGAGTAGCTGGCCGGCCAATTGCCTTGTAAATTGCTATCAAAGAGTACAGCCTGTACTGTACCAAACGTAATATCTAAAATTTTACGGAATTCTATAGCCATCAACTGTAATATTATTTGTTTCTTTTATGCAAGTCATAACATTTTTCCTTACTAAATCCAAAGCCCGAAACAGCACGAAATAGGAGAGAGAGTGTTAGGATAATTGCAGAGAATACATGCCATCGATGGACGACGTACTAGTAGATTGTTCGATGTTTTCTAGTAGTCTTGGGTGAAATTCTGCGTCAAAAGCTTTTGATAAGTCCAACGCTACTTGGAACCTCCTTCCATATTATGACGCAAAGGGCTGTGCACTTTACGAAAGCTATAGTGGTGGTCTGCTATCCTGAGATGGTAACTGAAAGTCGGGCCTGTCATCATGTAAGTTAGCGGATTTCCCAGGTTTCAGTAGGGAGAAGTTTCATTCAACTGGTCAATGACAGATTGAGAAGCTAGGTGAGGTTATTTTACTTCTATTTGGCCTAGAGACTTTAACGCTAACAAATTTAACATGCCTAAATGACACCTTGAACTTCGTCGTCAGTGAAAGTAAGTGAAGCGCAGGCTTCTTAGGTTATGCGTAGCTATCGGGTAACATTTGTTTTGACCTTGTCAGTTGAATGGTGCAGTCTTAATTATCGGCTAAAATTGGACAAGGATTTGACAGTAGACCGAATTTTACTCTCCCCGGTAGATAGGATGCAAGACTTCAAGTACTCTACCCATTTCGTTCGGAACAAAGCGATCGGTAACAGCAGCCATCAACTAGCGGAATTCGCGTTCGCCAATGATTGCGTCGAATGTATTCGAACTGAATGTTAAATCTTACTTTTGATACTTTTAGTTGGTAAATTCATAATTATATAGAATATTGTAAAATAAAAAGTTGATGAGGAAAGTATTAAAGACTATTATTAACATACTGTATGTATGTATATGTTAGCCAAAAAAAAAGAAAAAACGTAATCATCGGTTGCACCGAAACTATAATATCCTTCAAAAAAAGTTTCGTTAAAATAACTTGATTCCGATCGTTCAGTTTGACATGCCCTTTCCCGGTTCTATGGGTGGTGGTTAACGAAATACTACTTCAACTGTGGAAGCTGTAGCGCGTACTGATGACTTTGAAATTTCTCTAACCATTTACCAAACTCAGCTATAACACTCTAAGCGGAATTCCTGTGGAGTTCTACTGAATAACTACGGGGGAATACAGAAAGTTACTGTATACACAGGTAGCCACGAGCATTGCTAATCAACAAAAGAAGGAAAACTTTGAGCTCCCTGGCAGGTCAACCCCGCTTGATCATAACTTGGGTTCCAGGTCACAGGAGTATTTCGGCTATGAAAGAGCAGACGATTTGACCAAGTTAGAAGCTCTGAACCAGAGATAATACTGTGCTCGCTAGGAATGATCAAGAGGGAGCTCAATTTCACAGCTGCTTTTGACGGCATGAAAAGGAGCAGCCTTAATGCGGCTATGTCTGAATTTGGTATCCCAGCAAAACTAATACGGCTGTGTAAGCTGACGTTGAGCAATACCAAAAACTCCGTCAGGATCGGGAAGGACCTCTCCGATCCGTTCGCTACCAAACGAGGTTTCAGACAAAGCGACCCCCTATCGTGCGACTTCTTCAATTTGCTACTGGAAAAAATAGTTCGAGCTGCAGAACTTAATCGTGCAGGTACAATCTTCTATAAGAGTGTACAGCTGCTGGCGTATGCCGATGATATTGATATCATTGGCCTCAACACCAGCGCCGTTAGTTCTGCTTTCTCTAGACTGGACAAGGAAGAAAAGCAGGCACTCGCGTCTAGGCTTCCACGTCACTGTTGACAGGCATAACTTCGAAGTTGTAGATAATTTCGTCTATTTTGGAACCAGCGTTAACAGCAACAACAATGTCAGCCTCGATATTCAACGCAGAATAACTTTTGCCAACAGTTGTTACTTTGGACTGAGATATACGACGGCATTGACATAGTTCAGCGAATTAAGAGACAGCGGCTGCGCTGGTTAGGTTATGTCGTACGTATAGCCGAAAACACTCCGGCTCTGAAAGTATTCGAAGCAGAGGAAGAAGACCTCCACTCCGTTGGAAAGACTAGGTGGAGAAGGACCTGGCTTCGCTTTGAATCTCCAATTGTCTTTACCTTCTAAAACAAAGAAACTACAGGCGCGCTGTTGTTAATTCGTATGTACTTGTATCGGAACGGTGTTTTTATGTACACCTTCAGTGAGAAGCTCTAAGATCATAACAATGTACCAAGCTGGACACAGCAATCATTCACTCGATTTGGGATTACATTCATTCGGGGCAGTAAACTTTATTCTTTTGTTTTGTACTGCATTATTCAGAATATACATACATATGTATGTATGTATTTATTATATGTATGTGTAACTATGTAGAATAGTAAATGGGGTTAATAACCACAAATCGCAGAAATAATACACATTATACACGTAAACTCGTTTCGTTCGTTTCTTTATTGCGATTTAAAGTACACATGCAAAATGTTTTTTTGTTTAACTTTTACTCGTAATTCTACAAACAAAAGTTCTCATTGCCTAAAATACATATGTATGTCACATATAATTAACACATTTATCTACATATGGCTGTTTCCATGTTAGATGCTAATTGGGTACTATGCTATGCTATGTAACTTGTGCAGCCTCTTACGACTTACGTATGTATGTACATAAATATCTGTATTAGTATGTAAATGTACATATGTATGTATATTTTTCGTTTTTTCTTTGGCTCAAACCTGTTCTTTATTATTGATTGAAACACAAACTTTGAACTCTTTGGCATGTGTGTTAAGGTCTGCATTGACAAATTGATTAAACGAGAAAAAAATTACTATTTAATATGCAATAGTTTGACGTTATTGACAAAGGATTAAAAGAAAGAAAAAACAAACAATTTCACTTTCTTTGGGAAGCTTTTGTACAAATTGTGTTTTATACGTTTTTATTTGCATATTTTGTGCTGTTTTGTGATGGTCTTTTTGATTAACTTTCTTAACTTAGTTATAGTTTAAATTCAAAATTAATTCAGCTTCAGTGTGTTTAAACATGACAATATTATTTAATTTACAATTCACTACTTAATTATATCACCAGTTTTTGTAGTACTATTATATAATAATAAATGACTGCTTCGACATATTGAGCACTTTTACTGGCCAACGGTTTTGTTGTTTGGCTAAGCCATTTACATATGTATGTACTTATGTATGGATGTGTGTATATTTTTGTATATGGGGGAAGTCACGTGGATGTTGCGGCATTGACATTGACTTTCTGCATTCAAGTGCAATTAGTAACTTGCATATGCATGTGGGTATACAAAAATACATACATACATACACACATACATACAAATGTATATGTAGGAGCTTTGCGTTTGCTCTATTTATTCTTATTTTATTACCGCCACCGCCTGATGTGTATTTTGGCCGTAATTACCTTTTTATCACTCATGTACTTATGTAAAGTGGATTATATACATATTCATATAAAGTATGTATTGACAGAAAATATCGAAAAGTGATCTGAAATTAACAAATAAAGCAAATCGATATTAATCACCTTTCTAGACCTTAATGGCGTGTGTACACCACTTACCGCATAATTAATGTAGGTAGCGTCTCATTAACATTATATACATGTGTATATACAAACATTTGAATATTATATACAAATCGAAATTAAAGCCATTTACAATTCGTTCTTCTTCGCAGGTTGTTCACCTGCCAGTTTGTTCTGTTCCATTTGGTAATTGTATGCGCGGCCCAGTTGAACGACTTGTGTCAAACCGACAAATAAATTGACGGCGAACAGACTGTAGTTTTTGGGAATGATAACCAAGGAGTAACGTGACCAAATGATACCGGTGGCGGCGAGTGCTGCACACTGGGGCACTGAAAGAGTTTCAGCCGGACGCGCCAAGTCGCTGAGACCAGCTATGACAAGAGACTGCAAAACGAAGAAATCAAATGTTAATTGTTTGAATTATTAAAATTTATTTAAAAAAATTTATTTATAAATATTGTTCTTATTTGAAGAACTAATGGTTTTATACCAATTTCAAGCATAAATAATTTTAAAATCAATCTTAAAAAGATGAGAAAATATGATATTTTAAATTATATTATAATAATTTAAAATTATGAGAGATGAAAAAAGTTCATAATTAGTAATCAGTAAATTTTTTCCAACATCGATATTATCACCCAACCTAAATATAGGTACCATAATCATAGTGACATGCACAATTTCCTGTCTTTTAGAACGCAAAAATATATTGTTTTTCCGAAGGGGTCCACCTGATCCGTTACCACGCCTGCAAATGAACTTATTTGTTCAGAGCTACAAATACTAGCAAACATTTATATATACAAAATACATTTATACCAACAAAACATTAAAAAAAGTGATAATGAAAAATAGGTGTGCTAAAGCTCACAATTGCTTGAAGGCATTTCATCAGTTTGTTGTAAATTGTTGCTGTGTAGTTTCAGTAAAACAAACACAGATTCGGAATCTATAACTATTATTTTAAATGTGTCATCAAAGGCTTTGCTGACACGAGGACTCTTTTGTTGGCCAAACCGCTTTTTATAGGCTAGGGGACGACGAGAAAAGACGAAGAGTCCGTAGCGCTCGAGCTGTTGTGGTTATAGCGATTATCCAGACACTGCTTGAAAGAAAGCAATACTAAGTTTACTGGCATCGAAATCGTGATAGGGCCAAGAAACGAGCCGTTGTTACGGGTTCGGATCATAGGGGTTTAACTTGTCACAATACTCAGTAGGAATTTGTGCTAGGGTCACTAGAGCTTTTGTTTTGCTATGGGTACGCCATTTAGTGGGATGGAGTCAATGAAGGTGTTAATGGTTTCACTATGAGTAGCGCTCTGTGCCTGCTGGAAATTGGTCGCGTCCGAAATTATCGATATATTGTTCCAGTTGGTCGACGTGAAGGCGGAATGCTATCATGATGTTCTAGGGAGACGACTCCGCTTCAAGCACATGACTACAGAGCTGGTTTCAGCGAATACACCCGAACAGAAACAGTTCACTGTCACGCATCGCCGATTTCTTTTCTACTTTTTGTAAGTAAAATGCGAATATGCATAATGCTTCTTCTTCTTCTTAATTGGCGTTGACACCGCTTACGCGATTATAGCCGAGTCAACAACAGCGCGCCAGTCGTTTCTTCTTTTCGCTACGTGGCGCCAATTGGATATCCTAAGCGAAGCCAGGTCCTTCTCCACTTGGTCCTTCCAACGGAGTGGAGGTCTTCCTCTTCCTCTGCTTCCCCGGCGGGTACAGCTTTGAATACTTTCAGAGCTGGAGTATTTTCGTCCATCCGGGCAATATGACCTAACCAGCGTCGCCGCTGTCTTTTAATTCGCTGAACTATGTCAATATCGTCGTACATCTCGTACAGCTCATCGTTCCATCGAATGCGATATTCGCCGTGGTCAATGCGCAAAGGACCGTAAATTTTTCGCAGAACCTTTCTCTCGAAAACTCTTAAGGTCAACTCATCGGCAGTTGTCATCGTCCAAGCCTCTGCACCATATAGCAGGACGGGAATTATGAGCGACTTATAGAGTTTGGTTTTTGTTCGTCGAGAGAGGACTTTACTTTTCAATTGCCTACTCTGTCCGAAGTAGCACCTGTTGGCAAGAGTAATCCTGCGTTGGATTTCCAGGCTGACATTGTTGGTGGTGTTAATACTGGTTCCTAAATAGACGAAATTATCTTCAACTTCAAAGTTATGACTGTCAACAGTGACCTGAGAGCCAAGTCGCGAGTGCGACGACTGTTTGTTTGATGACAGGAGATATTTCGTCTTGCCCTCGTTCACTGCCAGACCCATTTGCTTTGCTTCCTTGTCCAGCCTGGAGAAAGCAGAACTAACGGCGCGGGTGTTGAGGCCGATGATATCAATATGCATAATACTATATAATAGAAATGTTTTAGCGTACACGATTTTGAAATTGAGAAAATGCAGAAAATCGTCCAACTTAAGTCGTCGAACTCGTGTCGCTCATGTGAACGCAATGAACACACGAAACACCAAAGAAGTATTTGGCGATAATGAGCGCCAAAAGAATAATTGTGTGAACACAGTCTAACAAGTAGTATGTTATTCTTTTTTAAACAGATTTTATGAACGTTTTCTACTATTACTTTTGTTGTACATATATTACATATATGTACATACATAAAAAATTTTCTTATCTACAGGCCTTTACTAAACTTTTCCGCGCATGCATTACATATTATGAAATAAATTTTGTTGAGTTAGCGTACTTCAAAACCGATAACAAAATGATATCCAGGTTAATTGTATAAGATAGATCGGAGTTAGGTGTATAGGGGATGTTGTGTTCTTACATATATCGTTCAAGTTAGTTTTTTTTAAATATATAAACGTACCGAACGTTTCTTACTATTGCAACTTGCAGGGATCAAAGCCGCCTAGATACTTGAAAAACCTGATATAAGTTATATGGGGCCTAAGGCAAGTTGCACCATTATTAGATAACTCACATATTAACCGATATATTCGGTATAAAGTAAGACGGAAGTTCGAAAATCTTTCTATTGGGTTTAATGGGGCTAAGGAAATTATTAATGCGATTAAACCTATTTTTGATATACGAGTACATTATTTTGAGAAAACGATTTTCTTGGAATTTCAATTATAAATCTCACAGATGGACATAAGTATATTCGGTAAAAAGTTCGCAATAGAAACAGGAATCCACATATTCAGTACCTGAGGCCTTAAATAGTTTTGGTTCGATTTGGACAACATTTAGCCAAAGGCACTATTCGTGCAAAATTTTATCCGGATACATTGATTGTTTCTCTATTTGTATAATGAAAAGTGAAAAAAATCAGATGGAATATATAAAATTGTGTTACATGGGTTTTGTCACCCGTTTTATCAGGATAATAAACCTACTGGGCGGGATTATAACCCCATCACCCATTTTCACAGAGGACTTAGGGATGCCAAAAGGGTTTGTTCTGAACGACTTTGGTTATTATAGCTAGAGTGTTTTGGGAGATATTTACATTATACTTATTAGAAGGAGGAGTCACGCCTACTTAAAAAAATATAAAAAATGACTCCACTTAATGGAGTTTGTTGTACTAAATAACAGCCTTTAACTTTATTGTGGGGCTTAGTTATGGCACTTTATAGCTTTTTGACTAATGGCGCTTTGTAGGGATGGCAAGTCCGATTTCGCCCATCTGCAATACCAAGAAACATGTTTACCAAGTTTCATCAAGTTTCAACTCTGTCTGTCCCTAAATACTCTGTAGCAACATGTTAAAAGAGTCTTAAGCGACCGTAACAGACAGGCAAAATATTTACAGTTGCTCCTTTAGTTTATTATAGACGACGCGTGCAATTTCATTGCCAATCAGGCTGCACTGTATGCTAATTTAATTATCACTTCCTTATCAGTTGGGTGGACGAGAAATGACTGGGCGAAAATCACCAGATCATTGGCGCACTTAAATGCATACGTAGTATAAATTTATGTACGCAGAGTGTACATTTGTATTGCCAGTCGCGCTATATGTAGTTGTGGTGATTACTCTTATCTAACGCCACACTTTCAGCTGTTTCAATCACTACCCACTCATAATAAGAATTTTACGGTAGACAATATTGTGCAATGTACATATTTGAGGATGAGCTGATAATGCGAATTAATACTAGATGTTGGTGCGAGTGTAAACTGTCTCCATACAGATTCATTTGTTATTATGCTTATTTCGTTTTTTCGCTGATTATGTAAGTCTTTTATAAAATTCTTATTCGCTTCTTATTATATCAATATTTGCCTAAAACGCTTACCCATTTGAAAAGTGGTGCCCAGAAGAAAACAGTTTTTGGTCCTGCAAGGAATAAAATATCAAATGCCTAATTCTTATTGAACTGCTTTGGTGTATAACAATAAAACTTACCAGCTGGATGCTGCCACAATGGTCGCAACTTTTCGGGCACATGTTTGTCCACTGAGCCAATAAGAGCATTGTAAATTTTGTTGGGAAATCCTTTGCCAGCGGTAGTGGCTGATGGCGGTGGTGGTGGTGGTGGTGCTGCTGCTGGAGGTGCTGAGGAAGCCATTTTATTGTTGTTTTCTAAGCACTTGTTTCAGACTTGTGTTTCGTTTGAGATTAGATATTTTGTACTAGTTACTCGTATTTACAATTTTCTAACTTTATCCTAAAGGCAAGGTATACAAGGTACCTTACTTGAACAAGTACTGGTGTTGACTTCCTCACCGTTTGCTAGATAGTGAAGAACTGAAATGTAAATACGGAGTATAGAAATATGAAAATGAAAGGCAAAACGCAAAAATAAGAAAGAAATGTACTGGTTTATATGTGTAGAATCATGTAAACATACATATATACTACATAGGTGAATACAAGAGAAATGCGTGACAGTGAGGCGCTTTCAGAGAGTGAAAAGCTAACACATTTGTTCAAAGGAATGAGTGTGCCAAAGTGTTTCACTGTCAAATTATAAACAAATTCATGCACATATGTATGTATGTTAATGAGCGAGCTTTAGAAATGAACGAGTCGAGGCCGTTTGTTGCTTCCTTCGTTATGTAAACACATCTGTTCAGAAATGCAAATTTCTTTGCTGCCCATTACAAAATTTGCATACTGTTTAGCATACTTAAAACAATATATACCCTACAAGTATGTTCATATGTAATAGTGATTACTATTTTTTTATGAGAATGTTTAGAAATTCTTAAAGAAACCAACGGTATTCTCGTCGGTCTAGAAAGCATCTATTTATTATGTTATAATGAATGTAATATTTGTCTGATATGATTACCTCCGGTAAATTGGAAAATTCACAATTATTATTTCTAGATTTGATTTATTTCTTTTTAATTTACAGAATTATTTCTCCTATAGAAAGTAACCATCCACAACATTTCATATAATGTAACATAATTTAGTGAGTAAGGTTAAAATACGTTTCATAAATGGAAGAATTTGTAAATTTCTAATTTTTTCACACCAGCGCAGGAAATATTTATCGACAATTTTCGCCAATATATGTACATATGTATGTATGTATATCCATAGAATACATACATTGTGTAGGGTACGAATAATTTAATAAGATATACATATACATACATATATGCTGTAAATGGGATATACATATGTACATATGTACATATAAGTATTTAAAACACTACTGCGATACATTTCCGTTGATGCACAATTAAACTACCGGAAAGCACAACATGCATTTTGACGTCACATGCACAACATTGACCTTGATGGCCAACTAGTTTTGGTGTAAAGTCTCAAGAAAGCGACAGAGTGCAGTCACTTGCTTGGCTGCATGGCACAAAACGTAAAGAAATAGTGCGCAAAGCATCATTAGAAAAACACACACCCAATTGTTGGCTGCTGCCAATTTCCGCGAGTAAAAATAAAAAAGCAAACTAAATGCAAACAGCTGCACGCCACCAATTGAGTAAAATTTTTCAGCAATAATAAATTGAAAAGCGCGCGCTACGGAAATAAAATTTGCTTGTCACTTATGGATTATCAAATGAGAGAGCACCGACTTGTTTCTGCCTCACTATAATTCACATGTTGGAATTTCTTTTAAAATTACCAAAAACTGAAAAAGAATTTCACTTTTAACAATAAATAATCGCCTTAATCACCATACCATAGGTATTTTTTTAGAAATCTAACCACATTTACTTACATTCCAGCACAACAACCAAATGCCAACTGAATTAGCGAATATCAAAATTAACCTCTCTCATTGCCACCAAATAGAATTCTCAACTAGTTATAATGTTTACACTAACAAAGTTGCTAACGTCAGCAAAATTCGTTAATAAAAATCAAACAGAAAAAACTTAGCAAATGAGTACGTTTAATACAAAATTGTTTTTATAATTAGAAAAAATCCATAATCTACGCAAAAAGACTCATTCACTCTCCTAGCAGCCAGCGCAAACACATACACCATTCGCTATTAAATTGCAAAGTAGCAATCACGGCATTGTAGAAAACAAGGTTTCGTTTGTATATGTTAGTATATACATATGTATGTAAATAGTCGTTTGAGCAGTCGTAGACACCGATATACTTACCTGTCAGATAACTAGTTCTGCTCGTTGAGCTTTTATGATTCGAATCTGATAAAGAATTCAATTGTGGATTTTTACACCGAATTTCTTAGTGTTGTACTCGGTAAGCTATTAAAATATCATACACGTGCGAATATTTGCTATTCATTCTTTATTAAATAGATCAATTGTTTTTGTTTGGAGCAGAAATTCAAAGTATTTCAATTATAGATATTTTATTTCGCAATATCTGATCAACGGCAATCTGTCAGTTAAGTTCTAGTTGAAAACAGGTTCTTTGCCGAAAGAAGGAGTCTAGGTTAAGTTAACCAGAACTTAACTGACAGATGGCTACTAACCAGACAAATTATTGTCTACTCAGTAAAAGTAAAAGTTATGATCGGTACACACATGTTCATATATTAAATTTTTATAATGGGGTCTTTCACATCCCACGCAAAAAGTATGCTTTATCACCACTAGATCTATAAACCGCTCATACAAGGTGCGTTCCAAAGTAAATAAGAGTTAAAAAAAAAAACAGAACAAATGGTTTTTTCGTCAAAATCAATTTATTTTATTCAAAATAGTCTCCTTCTGCTTCAATACAGCTTTTTCACGGTCCAAAAGCATGCCGAACGAGTGTTTTTGCTCGTTGGTCGGAATGGCCGCTAGTATGCCGGTGCAAGCCTTTTAAATGGCCTCTACGTCTGCATAACGCTTTCGCAACGTGCCATATCAGGTGAATACGGAGAGTGGTTAATGGTTAAAATGTGATTTTTGGTCAAATAATCGTCCTTCGAATGATGGAATCTAAACAATTTTTGATTGTCAGTCAATTAGTGCGGAACAAACCGTACACACACCTTTCGTAAGCCCAAATGCTCGGTCAAAATGCTATAAATCGATGTTTTGGAGATGTTCAATACCATTTCCATGAATTTCAATTATGATTTCGGCTGATTTTTGATGAATTCACGCACAGTTTCGATGGAATTTCCGGTGATCACGGATTTTGTTTGGACCGCATGTTTATCGTCATTTATGTCCCCACGACCACTTTGACACGTTGAAACTACTCGTGCACTCTGCTACGGTATCCCATAAACTTGTTTCATCAATTGAAACGTTTCGGTAAAAGTTTTGCCAATTTTAAGACAAAATTTAATGTTGGCTCTTTGTTCGAAGCTCATTTGCGCACCGATAACACAAACATACTGACACTAAAAACGCAATCACTTCACTTCCACCAGAAGAAGGGCGCTAGATTCAAAATGTCTTGTTTACTTTGGAACGCACGTTGTATAAAAGGCGAGTATATTGCTACACGTGAAACAGACTGTGTTTGCGAGACTCACGACAGTGGAACCAATTATTTATATGTGCGCTACATTTTTGTTAAATAATACCAGTAATAGAAAAATTTGATAACGAATTATTTTTTGAAAATGTGTAACTTCTTAATTTACACTTAATCTTACTTTATGTTTTGATTAGATGAAACGTTATTGGTAATCTGCTTTGAGCTTTTAGACGTACTTTAGGTAATATAAATCTTTGAATAAAAAAAACTATTTTGGAACTTGAAAATATATTACTGCTGATAACGGAAAAAATGCGAACACTTAACAGTTATAATTCTTGTAAACCGCTGATTTTAAGAGATATATAAATAAGAGTCAGACAATTACGTAGTTATATGCATGATACTCTGTAAATGTATTGCTTTTTGTTTTTAAACATCGATATTAAATTGAAATTTAACTTTTACTTTTGTTTATAAAATACAATGTAAAAAATAAATTACTTTTGGAATAGTCGCTATAACTAAAAACTACATTTAAAATATAATTTTTCTCGAAGCCAATTAAGTATAAAACATTGATGACAGCACAACTCACTGAAAATATCTAAACCGAGTACATAAAACAAGATTATATAATGCGATAATTTTTTGTTCCACTTGTTTTGAACTTGGCTTCTATTCGATTTTGGATTTATTCGTGTTATTTCTCACAACTCTTCCAGTTGAGCACCGACCAAAGGTGCTTTTGACGACCAAAAATTTGGTGATAACAAACTGCTCATTTTCATTCCCTCTTAGATTTGAACGACGAATATTAATTTTTTTTTATCAAATACACTTCACTCCGGTTTATCTTTTAAACTATACTGATAATTTAAGGCGCGTGCCACCTGATATAGCTGTGTAGTTGCGACAAACATGTTTACCATGAATAAGGAATAGTTCTTAGGGATTATGACCAGCGAGTACCGAGACCAAATTATACCAGTTGTGGCTATAACTGCACATTGATTCAGTGATAAAGAATGAGCGGGACGCTTCATATCTCCAATGCCAGCAATGACGAGTGCCTGGAATGTTTCACACACACATTTGAAATAAAATATACGTATGTATATACATAGTCAAATATTGAGTTACCCATTTACATATTGGTGCCCAGAAGAATACTGTTTTCGGACCTAAAATGTTAGCAAACGAACGTTATTTTCAAACATACAAGCAGGTTTTATTCGAATTGTTATTGTTGTTGTAACGCTGAGAGGGAAGTGCAAGTTAAATATAATCGGAGTCAAGCAAGGATTTGTCCAGGGAATGAGCGGTTTTGACGGGGTCGGATCATATTTAGAAGGGTGTTAGATTAGTTGGTTTCAGGGCGCATGAAAACAGAAAGTGTTATGTGAAGACTCTTTGCATGCAAGACATAAGTTCAGTATATCTGAGTGAATTCTGGATATGTAAGAGTTTAGCTCGCAGTATTCTCAACTGGAGTTCTTGTTCAGCAATGGGAGTTAGTTTGATCCTAAACACGCCATTCACTGGGAGGATTCGACCAAGGTGTTGATAGCTCCACCGTGAATGGCGTTTAGTGTTGGTTTCATTTGAGATCTGACCGGTGTGCTGCCGAATAGCGATTTGAAGATCTTGTTCCGACCCGTTATTTTGGCCTCCATTATAAAAATATAAAAGAAATTGCTTGCACTCCCTCATCCATTTTGTAAATAGAGTCGCTAAGGATTTACCAGAGGAGGGACTAAGGCTACTGACAATTTCAATATCATATAATTACCAACGTATGGGGTGGTGGAAATTCTCCCTGGTGTATGGAAGAGCTTCGCGATATGGAAGTTAAGTGTAAAGTAGAGTGGAGACACATTTTTTGGATTCTCAGCATCCTTCACAGTGAATGACGATTCCCTCACTCAATTTTACCAACGCTAGTGCGTTGAGATACCACCTGTCGTTATTTTTGTGGGAAACCGCATTTGTACGAACGTAATCGTTGTCAAACGTCACCTTAAGCCCGATGGAATCTCATAAAGGATCTCAGTTTGAAAATTTGACAACTGGTAAATCGCCATAGGTGAAGGAATTGGATAGAGTTAGTTAGTCTTATAGCCATTTCACGGGTATGAGTAAAATCTGAACAACAATCGTTGACCAATCCGCGAAATCTTGATAATCGTGTTATAATTTAATTCGATCATCATACTTCCACCTTTCGTTGGACAAGGCGCAGATTTCAAAATGTCATCAAGTAGGCAAATTCCCCAAATGCAGTGGTCCAGTCGATATAAACAATTTTTTGCTTTAGTCGGGTATGCTCACCTGCTGGATGTTCCCACAGCGGACGCATGGACGCCGGTACAAATTTATCTGCGGTGCCTATCATACCATTGTAGATTCGCGATAGTGGTCCTACTTTTCCGCTCATAGTCGAAACGTTTGGTGGTCAATGCAATATTTTTTTTTTTTATATTTAATTTTATTAAGAATTTTTTTAGTTTGATTTTGGCTGAACAAAATTTGCTTACATTATTGAATTTTTCGAAATATTTGAAATTAAATGTGATTGAAAACTTTGGAAATCGGAAATAAAATTGAATGAGTGTGCAGTGTTTCAGTACAAACTTCGTGCGCCTAAAAGTATGTAAGCCACGTGAGTTTTGTTTTAAAAAGTGGATACACAAATATCAATTTTCAAATGGTTATGTCATTTGGAAATGGAAATTCATTCCAGTCCACTGGAATATACTCTTTCAAAAAATCGTTTCGAAAAGTTAGTAGTTCACGGAGCATTTTTCGTAGAGTAAATGAAGTGGAATCATCCAGCGGACTTGGAAGTATTTGAAGAGCTTAGTTTGCGTTTAAAAACACAATAAAATTGAAACTTCAAGCTTATAAATGATCGAATTTGCAGTAAAAACTATATTACAAGACTTATCCTGCAAGCGAATGCATTTTTTTAAGTTTCTTGTATTCTGCTCTCACTGGCTTAAACGAAAACGATTTGAAATTATTTGATTATTTTTCTGATATTCCAAGCTCCATTCCAAGAGTTGATAATTTTCTGGTTCGTATTTTTCCCTTCATTCACTATCTCGCTCAGTCAGTACAGTCTGGAACTATTTAATGACGTTTTTGAAATTTTTGGAATTTCTAGGAAGTGCTGTGTACTTAAAGAGGTTATTGTAAACAAATTAAAGTTGTTGTTTTGAAAAACGGCACTATTCATACATAAAACTACGAATGAGTGAACTGTTGAGTGAAGTGAAGTTGAAGTGGATTTTCCCACACTTAAGAAAGGTTTCGAAAGCCTTTATGACCTGCTGAAACGCTACTTCTATTCAGGTAACTGTTACACCATTAACACATGCTTAAGAAAAAGGTTGAAGAATCTGGAACGTACAGTGTTTGTTAAAATAAACACTAAATCGCATTTTAGATACAAAAGTATAAAAAATCTTATTTATAATTGTTTTTCTCTTTAATTTCGTTGGTAAGCTTAAGGAAGACTAGGCACTTGTGGAATTTAATACTAAATACTTTCGCTTACGGAAAAAGTACAAATACTTGTATATCGAGACATCGATATTATACCTAAAACAATTATGTATTAGCTAAGATCGAGTACAGTAGGAGGTTAGAAACTAGGCGCATGAAATATTTCGCATGTCTTCAAAATAGCGGTTCGACATTCTGGCTCATTTACTATGGATCACGAGTTCAGGTAGCTTCAATTTTATATTTTGTTTAATATACGAAATACATACATATATTCCTCGAAGTCAACCTAACTAACACATGATAGTATATTCGGCATAGAAGGTATGGACTGATACCACTCAATTTTGATTAAAAAAAAACTATATTTTACTAAGCAAAATATTCTCTTTTATTCTTTTGAAATATCTACCTCAGTAACGGGTATGAAAATAGGTGGCAAACCGTATTATATTCAATAAAACGCTGAAGCAAGGGGATATTTTAGTTTGAAATCCTGTTGCCTGAGCTATAAAGACATCTAAATGTTTATCCAGTCAACGCGACAACTTCCCCGCTATAACATTTTGAAAAATCTTCGGACGCTACAGGTTTTATACAATGACATAAAATGAGAGGACGTAGCGATCTAAGTTTGACTGATTTTAGCGCTTACTTCTACTATCAACCACTATTGAAGCCAGGTATGTCGTTTCTCCCCTATGACCTCCAAATTAGCTCTCAACACAGATGTGTCTATGCAAAAAGACGAGATACTCTGAAATAATTCAAAAACCTGCTGACAGGTAAAGCATTCTCCCCCGATGATTCTAGAAATTGCACGTGACTGATAATAAAAATTTATTGGATACAAATAATTAACGAAAACTCTTCTGAAATTTTTAATTCTTAAGATCCCCTGCAAATCTGAAAATAGTTGCTGGATAAAAATCGTTTAATAAACAGCAATAACTCCAATTATATTTCTTCACACTCATTCCACCCACCGCCACACACGCACACATACATATATAACAGTAAAATTGTAAAGAAAATGCATTTTGTTATAATTATACTTCACTTTCTGTTTTCTTTTTAATAAAATTTAATTTAAATAATTACTTTATTTCGTAATTGTCGAATGCAAGTGTTATATTTTTTAAATATACGCTTGCTGCACTAATATTAATATTAATCTTCTTATGTTTTCATATTATTTAATTTGATTTCTTATTATTTTCTGCACTGTACGAGATTAAAAAAAAAATATATATGTATATACCTATTTGTTTCGGTATCTTTTTATGTGAATTAAATTCTATACCGAAAATTCTGACAATTTTACGTAGCTTACTGCCTAATTCTTATCTTTGCTTTGCTTTGATTTGTTTTTTCATTTTTTATTTATATACTTCTTATTAACTTTTCCTTCTCGTACGCATATACATACACATATTTGTGTATGCATTTACATAAGCATGTATGCGTGTATGTAAATGTGGGTGTAGGCATTGTCGGTGCCATTCAGTTCTTCTTGCTGCCCTTTGCTGTTATTGTTGGTGGTCATTGGATGTATCTATGTGTGCATGTATTGCTGTTACGTTGGATACTCGCAATAAAAATATCGGCAAAAAGTTAATAATTTAATAAATAATGTTGGCGGGAATTGATTTTGATTTGAGGGATTCACAGACTGCATGTACATAAGTATGTTTCAGTAGTTTTACATACATTTAATATGTACATATATAGTAAAAATTTCAATATTTCATTCAATCTGAAGTTGTTTTATCTTTTAATATTTTTGACGTTAAATAAAACCGTTTTTTGTTTGAATTCAATAGGAAAAGAACACTTACGAATAAATGATTTCGAGCAAGCTAAAATTATATTTATTAAGGCGAAGTAAAAAATAATTGAATTAAACCCGTAAGACGTAACAAAGCAATATACATATATATATGTGTGTGTGTCAGTTGAGTGGGTGGAGAAGAGGTTGCTAGTATGGAATATGGCCACAGCCGTTTGGAAAATGTTGTTAAGGGTCCAAATACATATAAACATTTGCATGTATGATTTATATTAAATATAAGGAAGCAATTAAACAAAGTGGCTACAAATAATACTTACAATTTGTTACAAATATATGAAAATTCTCTTTTTTTAATTTAAACAACAAAAAAAAAACAAAATTTTAGGATCTGAAAACAATGTCAGCAGAACGAATGTATGTATGTATGGTTCTATATGCTCATAATAATAAAAGGGGAGAAACCATTTATTTGTTAAATGGCCACTCATACTCGTTTTATATAAGCCAGCAAGTTCGGTCAGTTAATCGTAGAAACAATGCTGCAACTGGTTTATTTTTGCACTGACAAATGTTAATGTAATGGCATTGAGTTGCTATTAGTATGAACGATACAAATACACACATATAAAACGTTCGTGCGGCAATCGAAAAAAAGTCCTTAATTAGTTAAAATGGACCATGAAAACTCGAAGAATGTCATGAGTGTTGAGTAAAGTTGCAGGATTATAGTCGCAGGTGTGAGGAGTTGATGTGCAAACGATGTCTGAAACTCAAAAGAGCGTTTAACAAAAGAAGTGCAATATTTGCACAGGAGTAAAGTATTTGTTATAAAAATAATAAGAAAATTAATGTTATAATAAAACTGTAATGATATTTATGTATACATTAACAACAAAAACAATTTTAAAACATTCAAATTACGAGTAATCTTAACAGTGATATTTCAAAACTTCCTTCCAAAAAATTATAAATATTCGAAATCAGGACATGTACATTACGTACCCGAGATATGCTTAAATTTTCGAAATTCTTTATGTGACCAACGAAAAGTAGATATGATTATAAAAAAAAAATAAATAAATAAATAAATAAAAAAAATAAATAAATAAAAAAAATAAATAAATAAAAAAAAAATAAATAAAAAAATAAATAATAAAAAAAATAAATAAATAAATAAAAAAAATAAATAAATAAATAAAAAAAATAAATAAATAAAAAAATAAAAAAAATAATAATAATAAAAAAATAAAAAAAATAAATAAATAAATAAAAAAAATAAATAAAAAAAATAAATAAAAAAAAAATAAAAAAAATAAATAAAAAAAAAAAAATTAAAAATAAATAATAAAAATAAAATAAAAAAAGGCATTTGCACCCACGTATGGACGCACAACTGACTTGTATTTGTATGGTTTTTTTCACTAAAAACAAGGGCGGAAATATTATGACATGAAAACCGTTCTATAAATCGTCTCAATGTCTGCGCGTATTTTTTCTTTTGAAAAAATTTTTATTGAAATTTGTTTTAAACTTTAAACAAATTTTATAATTTTTGATTTAGCCGGTTTTAGGTTCCGTTCTAAATTCTACTTGCAAATCGAGTATGCTAGCACCGGATCTGAAAAAGTAATTTCAAAAATTTGAAAGGCTGCTATATATTTATTTTATTTATATGTTCAAATTTCAAAAAGCGATTCGTCATTAAAAAGCAGCACTGTGCCAATAAAAACCTTTTCAAACACGATACAACAAAATCCCGTACTTAGTTATTATGCGAGTCGTTCAAAATGAAAATAAATCATGTTACGCGTTAATAGTTAAATAAATTTTAATAAGCAATTTTCATAAAGTAATTAAAATACACAAAAAATCTAAAACTATAAAAATAAATCGAGAAGCCTATTTAAAACTTGCTTTACAAGTGAATCCTATTCTTACAACAGAGCACATCAACTCCATCACGTTCACACATTCTGCATAAGGACCCTTCAATGTCTGTTTACAATCTACATTTATCATTTTTGCGTTCTCGAATTTTATAATTATGACAATGCAATTGCTATTTCTCTATTTGATTGGAATACTTTTGTATGCCGATGTTGTTGATGTGACAGTAGACGTTTTGTTTGTTGTTACGTTTCATATCGTTTTTCTCTATAATCCTTAAACTCAAAAAATTCCATGTATATATATGCATATATATGTATGTATATAATTTTGTTTCATATAATATTAATTATAATTATAATCAACTTGGACTTGCGAACTATTTAATGATTGCTGTTATTGTTGCTTCTGCTAATATTACATTTCGTACGTGTTGTTGTTGTTTGTCGCACATTTTCACTAATCTTTGCCGCTAAATGTTGTAAACGTTACGTTGTCACGTTGCTGCTCCCCTGCATTTCACTTCAATTTCTATGAAAATGCTCGTTTTGTGAATGTGATGTTAGCTAACAACAACATATCCAATACAATTCTATTGATATTTTGCCGATGTCAATTCTTGTGTTTCATATTTCATTTGCTGCTGGTACTGTTGATTTTCTTCTCTACTAATAATCCTGTGTTGTTGTCTGTATATTTTAATTATTTTTTATAATTTTTTATTTTTTTTGTTTCATTTCCTTCGTTTTTCATCTTGTATTTTTGTTTTGCAAATTTAACTTTGCTGTCAGTCAGTCAGTTCAACACTTGGCCTTCGCTACCAGTGTTGTCGTTTTCAATATTTGATACGTCAATAGGCTGGCGAATAATGGCTTAACAGTATGTCGTGTTGTTGTTTTATTTGTAATTGGTGGTGGTAGTTGTTTAGGTGCTAGTCGCGGTCGTGTTGGTGGTAGTAGCTTTACTGATAAACTAATGTTATATCCACAGCAGCCGTGCTAATTTGAAAAGTTGAAAGAATTCATTGGTAACTTGCTATCGGCGTTTGGATCAAATTGGAATTGTGTGCCATCGTTGGTGGGTGCGAGGCTGCTCTGTACCGTCTGTTAATTAACAAAGAAAAACACATTTATTATATTTGTCGCGCTTGATAAGCAAAGAGATCTTACCTCGTCGGAGAAGTATTGTTCAATAATTTCGTATGCCAATTTGTAAATCTCGACATTTTCATGATTTTGTAGTTTTTCTATTTTTTCCAAACCATCACATTCTTCAATTAAATTGGCAACTTCTTGTACGTGATTTTCGGCCATTTTGAGCATATTATTTAGACCATCAAGCACAACCTATAAAAACGAATTGCATTTTTTAATATATGTACATATCTTATTGCTTAGTTCAAATGTAAAAAGAAAAGTGAGCTTACGTTAAGAACTTGTGTGTCCATGCAGGTGAGCAAATCGCAGAAGGGCGGTATGACACCTTCCTTTATTAATGTGAACACCTGATCGCGATTACCGCTAATGGTTAGATTACTAATTGCCCAGGCAGCCTCCTTTTGTGTCTGGAATTCACCTTTACTCAAATTTTCAATAATTTTCGGCAATAGACCGACATTAATGACCGCTTGCACTTGTGATTGATTACCGGCCGTAATATTGGAAAGGAACCATACAGCCTCCTTGCGGATTTTCTCTTTTTGATGGGACAACAAAGCTGGGAAGTACGACAACGCGTCGTAGTTGAGCACCACTTGTGTTTGTTCATCCGATCCGGTTACAATGTTGCCGACAGCGCGAAGGGCCGCCGTTTGCACCTTAACCTCCGCATGTCCCAACAATGGTATCAACTTGGGTACGACACCGCTTTCAATCACCATTTGGATTTGTTCATTGCCACCGTCAGTCAAATAGCTGATAGCCCAAACGGTATCTACCAATATGTTGGTATCCGTGTGATGGATCAGCACATTGAGTGCGGGCAGGATGTCGTGTATGGTGGCGGCTGGTGGTGGTGGATCCTTATTACGGCATAAATTCACAATCACCCATGTGACGTTACGCAAAAATGAAATTGGTATGTCTGGCTTAATAAACGACAGCAAGGGCTGAACAACGCCATGCTTAATGACAAAGTCACGCAATTCCGGTCCATCACCAATGATATTACCCAAAGCCCAAACAGCCTGTTCGCAAACATTGGGTGCGGGCGAAGAGAGCAACTCCAGGAAGAGCGGCACTGCACCAGCAGCGACAACCTTGAATAATAGATATATATATATACATTATTGAAAGACATTGTTGGTGATACACAGTGCATTTTTGAATAATGTAAATTAATAATATTTTAAGTGTGCAATAGCAAATTCTTCAAATTTTTAAATACACCTTACCTGATTAGTCTGATCTGATGTACCAGAAGCAATATTGGTCAATGCCCAGGCGGCTTCGAACTGTAACATTGTGTGATCGTGTTGTTTTAGACAATCTACCAAAATCGGCAGAATGTCACTCTTGATGAGGTCGTTGATTGGCGGATTCTTATCCGAGGAGAGAAGTTTACGTGCAGCCTGTACTGCGGCCAACTGTTGCTCAGGTTTTGAAGAATCAGCAGCAGCCTCAGCCAATTTCTTCAGATTGATTGTATTTGGCAGCTGATCATCCTCATCTGTATTCGAATCCATATTGGGGACATTGCGACGTTTCAGGATCGTCTCTTCGCGTTTATTTTTGCGTAGCTCCACTGTTACTTCATTTCGGCGACGTCGCATTTCCTATTAATATATCAAAAGGTACATAGTAAGTAACCTCAGAATTAGCTATTTTCTAGGTAGAAAAATAAAAATTGTTAGTGCAGTTAAATCATTTCAGTCCAAATAATACAATCATACCTGATATTTTTATCATTAAGCAAAAAAGAAAACATTATCTCTTCTACCTAAAATAAATTCACTTGTACAACAATCTATTTGGATCTTAATTTACATTACACCAAGTAAATGTAATATAGTTTAATGTTATTATGAAGAAAATCAAAATCAAAATAAAAATTTTTTCTCTAACTCTTTGATTGAGTTCGATATTTTCTGAAGAGAATAGAACTTTAAAATTATGAATCAATCATAGAAGCTAGGCGTATGTAAATAGTGCGAAAGATTATTTCAAGAAACATAAAATCACAAAAGTGATCCACAAAATGAATCTAGCAACAAATGCGTCATAATTAAGAAAATAATAATAAATAGAAAATAGCAGAACAAATAATATGGGAGAATACCCAATATATATATGTATTTATTTTATACACGTGATATACACAAGTGAGCGAATAACAGCACAGTCGGATGATTACTTGTACATTGGGAGAAAAATAATAAAGAGCGCAGCGTGTACTTTATACACCTTCACACTTGTATGAAGTAATGACAGATCGCAAGTTGACTATATAAACAATTTGTGTTAAATTAAAGTTAATTTTTTAATATATTTGTATCAAATATCTAGACATGCAATTCGACACATGTTATTAAAATGACAAAATTTAGAAAACAAAAGGGTGTTACATTTCTTTCATGCGGACACAAGTAGTATCCCCACCAATACTAGCTGACGTGCGGTTCACAAGAAGAGAACTGTAGAGATTGTGAAAATCAATAATTGCACTGCGCCAGAGCACGGCACGACGAAATTTAAGCAAATGGAAATGGCGAGTGGCGGGCGAATATCCAACAACACGACATACGGCGCACTCAGCAACAGTGATGATGGTAACGGAGGCAGTGGGTGCAAGGCGACATGTAGCGTACTTTAAGCCCCGTTGCAGTGATACACTATACATGTGCCTGCCCCGCATTGCTGTCACTGTCCATGTGCTAATCACAATGCTCAAAAAATAATTGCGTCTCATAACTTCACACTTAATGAATATTTTAAAAATGTTTGCACATGTCTCTCAAGCAACTTTAAATTTTTTAAATTATTTGTCGATACGATGAAATTAGTTACTTACATCTTGATCCTTGCCCTTATTTTTGAAATTCTGCAGGCGATTCACATTCGGTTCCAGCGATGTCATTTTTTTATATTATTATTTTTACCTCTGTTAAATAGCTTCTCACTTTCCTTTCTTTCTTAGATTACAACGATATCTATCGCTGTTGTACGTCTTAGTGATTCAGCTTTTCTTTACTTTGTCTTATATCTCTCTGTACAAATTTAGTAATGAAGTAATTTTTCTGAAATAAATTTTCAGTACCACATTAAGCAAAAGAAAATGTAGACAGCATTCGTCAGACGTTCAGCGAGTAGCGATAAACGAATTGCAGACATACGACGAGTTTTTGGCAAAAATCACAAAGGTTTACACACAAATATGCAGAAACACCAACACGTTGAGATGAATTCGTGTGATTCGGAAATTCGGAAACACGAGTTGCAGCCGACGTGATGATGACGAACCAATGATTTCAATGACGAAGGGCGAAGACAAAGGAAAACCACCGAGAAATAAGCAAGATACGAAAATTAGCACAAAAATGTGGAACTTTCTTACACTATAACCTCTTACTTTTTCAGTGATTTGCAATCGAAATACTTTGCTCGTTTATTTTCTGATCACTTTTATGTGATTTTTCAAATTTTTATTTTTTTCTAAAATAGTTAAAATATATAAAATGTCACGACCGTCCTCAAAGAGGTTTAAAAAATCTTTTCATAACTCGATGTAAAGGAACGAAAAATTGAAACACCAACGAGTGATCAACTAGCAACGAATAGCACATCCGGTGTGTTACCTATTTTATTACCTACTCTGTACTGTGATGCCATATTTACAAAATATTCAATACACCCTTCACTAAACTTATTTCAATTTCTTTTTATTCCGAAATCGAAACTTTTTCCTATACAAAGTATAAAAATTGTAAACTTGATATATTCATTCATGGAATATTTATATATCTCAGATATTACTAGTGTACAAGAAACAGTAACCTATAACAGTAAGGTAAGTGATGTTAAAAGAAATCGAGAAATGTTATGTACACATTTCGGTAGTGATGTGGAATAATTTGTTTTTGGGCCGGCTTTAGTATACCATCCTCAGGGTTAAAAGTGGTGTGGTTGGTTTATAATTATTGCCGCCGCAAATTTATAGTTTTCGAGATATTTGCATTTAAAGTTGAAAATTTTGCAAATTTTATCTTGCAATTTCTCGATTTCTAGTAATTATTTCTATCATATTATGCACTTTTACACACTCACACTTCACTGTATTGTTTCTACATATTTATAGTATTTTTTAGTAATATTTAGATATTTGATTAAATAAGCATTTTATATTTTACACAAATTTCATTAGATGCACAATAACAAAAGTGTTCCGATATCCATCCAACCATACCACTTTTAACCCTGAAATCGTGGGATGGTATACTAAAGTTTCCCCTTGTTTTTTAAAACGTCAATAAATTTTTTAGGATAAAGTGTGCAGTATAAATCATCAGTATAATAGTTATTCAAATAAATAAAGTAAGTGTTGCAAAAATTGAGAAGAGTTTCAAATGAGTATCCTTATGTAATATAGACTATTGGCAGCTCTGTATCATCCAGTTGACAGCACTTACTTTCTTGACATTTAATAAAGGTGTTTTAAAGTTCTTATTATGCGAAAAAATTGGAATTACCAATAGAATTAATTTTACAATTAAAATGTGTAAGAATTCAAATGTAAAAATAAGTGTATAAGTAGTATATTTTTTAGTGCATAAATATGTCTGAAGAACAGAATGTGCCAGATAAGCCTATAAACATCCCTTTGACTGTGCCCCAAATTAAAGTTAAGCAAGAAAAATTCGATCCGGAGGTGGAAGCGAAAATTAATGCTATCTCCATAGCTAATGTTGTAATAAAGCGTGAATTTGAAAAAGAAAACAATAGTTTGAAGTCAAATAATGAAGAAGATAAATTCAGTAAAACAAATGCTGATAATAATGGAGATGGTGATGAGAGTGGTGATGATGGTGACAGTAGCGTAGACGATAGTGATTCTGGTAATAACAACAAAATTAATAGACACGATGCTAATGGAAAAGAAACTAGTGTAGATGAAGATAAAAAATCCATTACACCGGTAAAATCATCCAATGAAATACTCGCTGAGCTCTTCCAAGTGTTCAATGCAGCGCCTCCTGAGGAATTGTTGGATGATAAAAGTCTACTTAAGAAGAGTCATAAGCATAAAAAGCACAAAAAAGAAAAGAAGAAAAAAATTAAGCGTGAAAAAGATGTTTTGACAGGTAAAGGGAGTTGTAGTGACAGTGCTGAGTCCAACCTTCCTGACCATGATAAAGAGAAAAAATTTAAACACAAACATAAGAAGAAAAAGAAACATAAACACAAAGATTCCAAGGATGAGGTACGGGATAAAATTAATGATAAAGGTAAGAAGGATAAAGGAAAGTCTAAAGAAAGGCAAAAAAGCAAAGAGAAGTTAATTGATGCAGCAAAGGACATTACAACACCATCTTCACCGAAGCACTCTAAAACTGAGTCAAAACATGTACATCAACAGGATAGTCGATCACATAAAAGACAATCCGATACACTTGGTACTGGTGCAACAAATGCCAAAAAAGCTCGAACAGAAACTGACCACAGTCATTCGAGAGATAAAGGTGATGAAATTGAAAAATACAGGGAGAGAGATCGAGATAAAGACACAAGTAGGGTGCAAATCCTTGAGAAAGATAGAGAAAAGAATAAAATAAAAGACCGGAAACATAACAGTTTTTATAATGGTTTTGCGGAGTATGAGTCCAACTCTAAAAGAGCTTATATCAAAAAAGAACCAAACGAATCAACTATCAAGCAAGACATACATGACGGACACATTTCGGAAATATCTCTCTCTGACGAAGAGGAGGATTATCTTAAAGATCGTCATGTCAGCGATGACCCAAAGAATCATCGATATGGACATGATTACGCCAATGAACGATCCTCAAATAATTTCTACGCGGGAATAAAACGAAGTCGGAGCCGAGATCGAGATAGAAATCGAAACCGTGATCGTGAACGAGAGCGCGATAGAAACTACCGTGGAGACGGACGAAGCCATAGCAAGCGGCGAAGCCGCAGCCGTGGTCGTTCGCGCTCCCGTTCACGTGATTTAGGTATCGACAAGAAGAGACTACTCGAAATAGCACGTAAAAACGCCATCAGTATGTTCAAACGCGGAAACTTGCCCGGCTGTGACAGTATGTCACAGGAAGTCAAGGACAAAGTGTTGTTAAAAATGCGATACGGTGGAAAGACAGTGCAGGATCTTACAGATTTTTGTAAGAAGATTTCAAACGGTGAAAATCTGTCAGATCTCAGCTCCGACGAAGATTCCGACGTTGATAAGAGTGGTAACACGAAAGCATTTCACCATCCCTTCCAGCTAAAAGAACGCGAACCGATAGTAATGCACATACGCAATGCTACTACTTTGCCATTGCGGCCCACTTCAAACGACGCTGTAAAAGCCATAACGATGCAATTCCCAGTTTCGTCTGGCCAACAGCATCGCATGACTGAAGCATGGGTTCCCGTGGTACAGAAAGATAATTTACCACCATTGCCGTCATTGCCTGCAGTCACACAATCAACCAACATATTTAAAACAGGCGTCGTTAAGAACGTATTTGAAAAAGCCATCCCTGAAGAACAACAAGAACCCGCCTTCAAATCAGTGCAACAACCATCTGTAAATAGTAATGGAGAAAGTAATTGTGCGGTGCCAAATACAGTTGATAATAGTGCGACTCTAGCAACAATCCCAAATTTGCCAACAAAAATACAAATTCCAACGCAGGTGCCTCTTGTTAAACCCATCGCAGATGCAGCAATCGGTGTAAAACCATTCTATTCAGTGCCGCCTCCATCTGTGACTGCAGGGGTTTCTGCACCTATCACAAGCTGTCCTCCAATACAGCCAACTGCGTTGCCGCCGGTTTCTTTACCAGCTCCACCTATTCAACAGAAATTTGTTCCAGATGTGCCAGTTCCATCTAGTTCAGATATACCTGTCGGTGCTACAAAAGTGTTTCCCGAACTATCGGGACCACAACTAGACGTGTCCAGTATTATATCTAAACGCTTACAAGCAATGAGACGATTACAGGTAAAATTCGCATATAGTTTGTATAAGTGATGTGTTTTAAAATATTTGCATATATTTGTTCTAAATAATATGAACTAAAATATCTACTTTGCCAGGAAAATCCTATGGACCCTGAAGCTATTAAAATGATGTACAACTCACAAAAGGACATGTCTTCATGGGCGTCATCCAAACATTTGCCAGGCCAATTCACTGGTAGTACCGGCGCCAATATACTTTCAATGCGCGAATTGAATGCGGGGCCACAAGCGTGGGCGCGACGGGATCAGTTAATAACATCGCGTCCAGTGAGTGGTGGTATGGGCATGCAGTTACTACAAAAAATGGGTTGGAAACCTGGTGAGGGACTAGGGCGTGACAAATCTGGGTCCTTGCAACCATTACTTCTTGACGTGAAGTTAGACAAACATGGACTAGTCGCACGCGACGATAATAACGGCTATAAACAAAAACCGTGTAAAAAACAACGAGCGCAAAATAATATACAACAACCGCAACAAGAGTTATTAGAAAAGCACCCAGTTTGTCTGCTAAACGAGTTGACATCCAAACGCAAGTGGACGCCACCATTGTATACGCTTGTTAACGAGGCCGGACCTTCGCATAGTAGAATGTTTTTATTCTCAGTATCAATAAATGGGCACACATATACACCGACACAGGGTTCAAATACGAAAAAGGAAGCAAAATTGATTTCAGCACGCCATTGTCTACAACAAATGGGAATCTTACCAATGTAGTTTATCAACTTGCTTTAAGCATTAATTTCTTTTACAGACTTTACTTAATATCAATTCCATTACTATAAATGTAAAATTCTGTAAAAAGTGAACACAAATAACTTTAAACTAGAAATTAATAAATTGAAAATGTGTAAATAAATTTATTTATATTGTATTCTGAATTCTATAAATGCCTTCAAGCCTTCCCCCAATACAGGGTTGCAAATTATGTTTAAAATAATTGATTTAACTTTTTTATTTTGTAATCCAGAAAATCTTAATACCTAATACCTGATAAGAAATAAAATTTTCGTCCCATGCATATAATTAAGAACTAAAAAAGAAAGCATTTTAGAATAAACATTTTTTCATGTTCGGTAAAAAAAAATAATTTTTTTGTTATTCTAATCCCAAACGTAGTGGCTTATTTCCGTTAATTTAAAATTTAGTTTTAAATTTAATTGCATTTTTTTTATGTAATAAATGTTGGTTAAAAATTAAGTTTATATGCTCGAATAAAATTCGCAACCCCGCCTAAGTATAAGACTAGTTTTCACGAATGCAGCCGAGTTGACATTTCTTGGTTGGATTACGAGATGAATCGACTATCTTCGGGGCAACCACAAGTACTGTTAACTGAAGCAATTCTTATTATCATTAAAGCCTTGTTTTTTGATTTAGGTTCAATTTTAGATTTCGGGTTTGATCCCTGTTAGCGACTAATTATAAATTCCAAAGGTTTTACTAATTTCAACATGAGGTCTTATATCGTTTATTTTATAAAAATCACAGATAATTGCATTTGGTATGTATGTTGTGTAATTAAAAATAAATTTGTTTAACAAACAACTTGAATGGAATTTTGTGTGGTAGTTTTAAAACACAATTCCTTTGCATTTTCTTGAAACTGACAGTAAAAAAGGGAGGTTTCAAATTTTATTTTTTATTTATATTTGATAACTTATTAGCGTTATAATTGTCTTAAGTTAATTTGGATGTAATTCATATTGTTCGAAAATAATCACGAATATCGTTTGATTTTTTGGCTAAAGTGAAGTTCAAAAGTTCCTCCCATGATATTTCCACCCTTTTGCCGCTACGCAATGTGTTTGTAAACAAGCGGCCTCATTCTACAAAACGAACACTGCCACCCTCCAGATGTGTGCAAGGAGGACGATTTTGCTGTGACATCTGAGCGCTTCAAATGTTTGTTTAGTTAATCGGCAGTTTTGTTTTGCTCTCATATGCGTTATTATTGTTTTTGTTGTTTGTTTTTTTTTTTTTTTTTTGCGAAGAAACACAAAATAGAAACAGTAAAAAGCAATAACAAATACAGTACAATACGCATACACATACACAAGGTAAACACATTGAAGGTCGACGACTGCATGTGCGCCTGTAAATATGCTTCGATAAATCAACAACAATTCGCTGCGAACGATGAGATGGCGAAGCACCATGCTGAGCAAGCATGCCAAATGCCCAACCAAGGAGGTGGGGGATGAGATTTTTTTCCACAGATTTCCTCCCACAGGATTTGTGCTGCGCCCGAGTGTAGATACAAATGGACGAGAGTTGTAAAGATGCGAAAATTCGCTGGAGCAAATAGTAAAAATAGCGGAAAGAACAGTGTGCGTTTGGAAGCGCGAGTGGCAGCAATGAAAATTTTGCAGGCGTCTTGTGCAATATTCTATTTTGCGAAAAATGTGTGCTAAATAAATAAATGAAAAAAATGATAATTAATCTTTAGGTTTGTCGTTCGGAGAAGAAATTAAGTTATAGCAGAATTTAATTTGATAAATTTCATGCTGTGTGTACATAGTTAGAGTGTTGGGGATAGCAATAGTGCAAATGCCCCGACAGGTGAACATTTTGGTTGTGGTAAAATTGATGACGAAAATGCAAATGTGTGCTTAATGCTTTTGCGGTCAAGAAGCTGAAATAATAGGGTGTAACCACTGCGTCATTGCATCGAGAATAACGGCGAGGAATAGTGTGTATTTATGTTGGTGCTACGATGGAGACATGCAGAACCTGTGCGAGATGTGATTTTGAGGACGAAACCAAATGGTTTGACTTATTTCACACAACGCGTTGTACGAGAGAAATTGAAGAGATGCGTGTGGAGTTCAATAATTGGCATTTGCAGGTATACAAATATTATATATCGATCTAATGGAAGCACGTTTAGCATGTTTTTGAAGAACATGATGTTCGCCATATGCATTGACTCAAACTTTGGTGGGCAATATGTTCTGCTGAGGCAGACGCCTTAGCTCGATATGTCAAATCATGTTGCCGTAAAATAGTAGAAAAACACTCGAGAACACATAACATGTAATTGCAAAATAAATGGTCGATAATTCTGATTTTTGTTTTAATTTAATATTTTGCGCCTCCTGTAGAGCCTATTCGTTTTCTCTTCGGACGCGCTTACATAGTTCGCTGCTGTGTGATGCGAAAAGTATTATATATATGTATATCTATAAATATTTATATATATATATATATATATATATTATATATATATATATATGTATGTATACATTCTTATTTGTTTACAAACAAACATCAGATGTTACTTAACGTACTACTTTAAACGACATAAAAGTTTTGCTTACATATCTCTGAACAGATTTTCCAATGTGCTAAAATAAGTGAATTTTCGCAACAACCAAAAACTAAGACTTTCTACTGCTCACATAAATATAATGAAGACTTTTGAGAATATATGATTTCTACCATAGATACCCTTCTCTCTTGTTATCTTAGTGCGCATTAATACACTTAATCATATTTACTATTATCGCATTGTGGAAAAATTTTATACACACAAATATATAAAACCTTTGCATTAAATATATCATTCTTTTTTGTTACGCTTTCCAAAGATTTCACCCAACGACGGTTTGCCACAGAAAATCTGTTCTGATTGCTTTTCGAAATTTTGTAATGTGTTCACCTTTCGCATGCAATGCCAGCAAGCACAAGTGAAGCTAAATAATATATTCGATAAGATCGAAACACAAAGTATGGACGATGACCGCTTCGAGGATAATCTTGAAGAATTAAGTGCTCAGCTGTTGCGAATTGTAGAGGAAAATGAACGACAAATAACGAATTCAACTTATAACGAACAAAACTGCCAAACAGTCGATTGTACTGCCGCTGGTGTTGACACCACCGTTTCGCCCAATGCCACTCCTTCAGCAGCTGCCATAGTGATGTTGGATATGCTTGATGAAAATAGTGCTAACAATTACACCACCACCCCCACGGCAACGACTAGATCCAGTGGAGTGTGTGAGAGAGTCGAACAGTATACTGATGACATTTTAACAGCTCAAACAGAGGTTTCACGTAAAATAACCGAAGACTCTTTTTTGGCAAAAACAATTTCAATAACAAACGAAAATAATGCAACTGCTGCTGCCATAACTGAAGCTAACATTTACACTGCCGGCGTTGAATGTCAAAGTAAAGCGGAAATGCAAATGACAAAGGTGACGACCGTCGCTGTTAAAACAATGGCAGTCGATAAAGAAGTGGAAGAGGTAATAGTAGAAGAAGGAAATAAAAACGAAAATGCAATAGAATTAAAAATGGAACACGAGGAGGACGATATAAGCGAGCAAATACATTTACACGTAGATGATATAATTGAAGAAGATTTTACGCTCGATGATCAACTGGTGGAGGAGAAGGCAGAGACAACATTAAGTGCAGACAGATCATTGGAGCGTGTCCTTGCTCAAGATGGCTGCTATATAAATGTAATTAGCGGAAATGTGTCACAACCTGAAGGTTATGCCGAAGAAAGTGTGCCTTTTGCGGAAGCTGTTGAAGATGAGAATGACCTTTATGAAGAAGATGAAGGAGTATTGGAAGCATTCGAACCCGTCACACTCCCAACGAATACCTACAATACAAATAACAATACTATTTTAGCATCACAATATGTCTTTCACTCGTCTGCTACGAATAATGGCTACAGTCAAACAGTGGGCCAACCACCGGATGTTAGCATTGTTTATGAGTGTAAATACTGCCACAAAACCAAAGACACGCCAAGCACTCATTTCGAAACTCAACAGACACTACTCGAGCACATAACACACACGCACAACGCCGAATACCCATTTACATGCCCGCAACGCGGTTGTACGGAGGGTTTTCGCGACGCCGCCTCACGCACGGTCCACATGAAAAGCGAGCACGTGGCCAAACATTATGAGTGTGATGTGTGCGGCAAAAAGTATGCCGATCGCTTTAACTTACGCCATCACTACGAGAAGTTCCACAGCGAGACCGATTTTGGGTGTGACACTTGCGATAAGCGTTTCTATTCGCGTAAAAGTCTTAACTACCATATGAAGTGGCACAATCCGGAACTGTTGTTGCACTGTAGTCACTGCGATCGTTTGTTTATTAATCAGCGACACTTGAAGTGTCACGAAGAAACGCACAACGGGGTGAGGAATAGTGAATTTTGTACGTTTTGTGGTAAAAGTAAGTAAACATATTTAATTAAATTATCCACAATTAATTGACATGCATGTGTAAGTAAATAGATAATAAAGGAGACAGGTGTAAAAAAATGGCGCATCCTGGTGACATTGATCCTGACTCTCCTGGTGGTCTGAAAAAAAAAATCAAAAGAAATTCTTAATCAGTAAGGATGCTGTTATAGTCCGGGAACACGAAAATTTTTTTTTTTGAAAAATGGCGACTGCCTGAAAATAAAAATCATTTTTTACCCTTTTTTTGAAATTCCTGAATTTTTTTTAAGTATTAAAAACAAAAATTTTGACACGATGCTGGTAGGAACGATAAAGGATTATATAAAGAAAGTTCACACAAAATTTCAAGTAAATCGGTTGTATAGAACTTGAGATAATGCTGGTACCGTGTGGAAAAAAGTAGTTTCGAGAAAAACGCGTTTAAAGTTTAGGAGACAATTCTAGTGAACACGGAAGCTACCTCACAAAATCGGCTGTATCTCCGAAAATAAGTCGAATTTTGAAAAATCCTTCCAAGGTCATATTTTTGAAAGTGTAAACTTTAAATATATGAAAAAATCGAATTTTTCAAAATTCTAGAGCAGAATATCCCTTTAAAGATTGCAAAGATAAAATAATTTGGTCTAGCTTGACAATAGGGTTGTTAAGAAATAAAGATACTTTTCGGAGGATAGTATAATTATTGTTCATATATGTATATATATATGCACCACTTATGATCACTTTTTATTCAAATAAAAATCTCTCCCTAGCGTTCATTCACTTGAAAACATTGCGTTGGCATTTGTATCGGCAACATGGCGGCGAAAAACCATACAAGTGCGGCCACTGCACTGAGGGTAAGCAAAGCTTTACCCGGCTTTCGCAACTCATTTAAGACAACATTTTGCATTCATACGTTCATTCATACACACATACTTTTCAAATTCATTTACCGTTCATCACATATGTGTGCGTGTATGTGTGCGCAACTTTTTATCAACACAAAGGATACATTTCTGAAATCAGTTGCAGTGAGAATAGTATAGAACTTCGTTTCAAATATAGACAACGGTAAAAGTACTCATTCTGTGTTATGTAATAATCACATTTTATATTTCTTTAATGTATTATTTAGAAATATTTATGTACATATGCATTTTGCATGTCGAAACTTTGCCCCGTGCACTTTGAAACATCGATTTTCGGCTTCATTTATATGTACGAGCATAATCGTAAAACAATTGTGAATTTATCGTACATATTGAAAAAACAAAAATATTAAATCTGCATCTGGACCCTGAAGAAAAATTCTAAAACTCGATTGAATATTTTGCTCGTGTCATCTGGAGTCCCAATATCTAATAATGTTTTTGCTTCAAACGTTTGACCATTTAGTTGTATCTATTATTATAATTTTTTTGAACATATTTATAATATTAAAGATTATGCTAAACGATATTAAAATCTACATGACTCAAACCTCAAAACTTTCCAAACTTTTCATCCAAGATCTCTAGAAACAATTGGGATGTGTAGTTTTATAGCAGTTTTATATAGTTTTTTCAAATCACCTTGATATCGTTTCTAATTATTAGACAATCAGTAAAGTCAATCTTTGCTTTAAGTTTTTGTAAAATATACATACCATATGATATGTATAAACGATCAGTGTGAGCTGAGTCCATTCAGCTATGTTCGCCTGTCTGTCCGTCTGGCTGTCTACATACTCGTATACACGAACTAGTCCTTGAGTTTTTGAAATATCGATCGGAAAACTTTCACACTTCAGTTTTCGAAAGATCGATCTGACAATTTCCACACATATTTTCTCTCCAAGACGGAGCTTTTGGTATTGCTCAACGTCAGTTTACACAGTCGTATTCGTTTTGTGGGGATACCAAATCCAGACATAGCGGCATAGAGGCAGCTCCTTTTCGTGCTGTCGAAAGCAGCTTTAAAATCGACAAAGAGCTGGTGTGTTTGTCAGGCCTAAAGCCAACTTGATAAGGTCCAATCCATTTGTTGACGGTCGGCTTTAATCTTTCACAAAATATGCTCGATATAACCTTATATGCGATGTTTAGGAGACTTATCCCACGGTAGTTCGCGCAGATTGTGGGGTCTGCTTTAAATTTAGTATGCTCTGGGCATCAGTCACTAGATCACCTCTGAGGGTTCTGCAAGAATAAACTCTGGTCTTGAAACCTTCTGCTACTCGCTGCATCTTTTCGTAGAGTTTTCGAGCATTACTATTGTCGGCCAGCTTGTCAACCACTTGATTCTCATGCATTTCGGCCGCTCTCTTTTTTTTCAAACCACACGTGTTGTAGTCGATTGTAACGTTGCGAGGTAGGCAGTCTGTTTTCTCTCCGCTGCGACACGGCACTCCTCATCGTACCAGCTGTTCTTTTGCATTGAAAACCAATGGTTTCGTTTGCAGCTGTACGTAAGGAGCTTGATATTCCGTTCTACAGTTCCTTTATACCGGGTTTCTGACGAGTGCTTGAATTTTCTTATGCTGGAATCTAGTATTAGATATAACCATATTTTGGCTCCCGGCGAAGTTGATCAGCCTCAACCCATTTGGGGATTTTTCGTCGTTGGAGGCTGAATTTACCGACTGTTGTGCCAAATATACCTTCTTTGCTCACCCTGACGTAAAAGTCGCCAAGCACGATTTTGACATCGTGACAGGAGCAGCTTTCATAGGTGCGCTCCAAGCGATCTAGAGGCCATCTTTTGTCACATTGTCTTTCTCTTCCGTCAAGGCGAGGGCGCAAATCAGCGATATGTTGAAGAACTTCGCTTCGATGCGGATTGTTGCTAGGCATTCATCCACCGGTGTGAGTGCCAAAACTAGGCGACAGAGATTCTCTCCCACCACGAATCCCACACCGAATTTGCGCTCGTTTATAAGGCCACTCTAGTTAATGCCACAAGGACCTACTCGTCTTAGTTCTTGTCCCATCCATCGCACTTCTCAAATGGCGGTGATGTCAGGCTTTATTTTTACAAGGACATCAAAAAGCGTAAACTTCTACACATGACTCCATCCTCCTATATCTACTACTCCGGCAATTTTCTATTATCGTCACATAGGCATTAAGGATAATGAAATTTGTATTTAAATTTATCAATTTTACTTTCAGAAAGACCTGATTTTTTTTACATTTTTGCTCTTTATAAATTTTGCTTTCTGATACAACCAAAAAAAACTGACAAACTGCAATTTTTTTTTGCGCCGTCTCATCTAAAAATAACGAGAGCTTCCAAGAAAAGTTATTATTTTTTAACTTTTGACATAACTCTATGACCAATTTGTTGTAATCCTTTCCAAATTTACGAAACTGATCAGAGTGCAGAAATTCTGAGGCTAGAAATATAACTTAGTCATGCAGCACGTACCTTGTTACACACTTAAACAAAAATTTTACATCACTCCCAACACAAAAACAGCCATCACCAGCCATTCCCATATTGTTCATATCATAAGTAGCAATCATACAAACATTTATGTAAATTTCAAGTCGGTGCAATAAAAAGTAACTTAACTCTTATGCAATATCCACCCAGTTTTCGCCTCGTATCTGGAGAAGCGCATACACATGCTGGAGAATCATTTGGAGAATCTCACCACCATCGAACGCACCGAATGCATGCTCTGCCGGGAACGCTACGAAGATGAACGCGAGCTGAGCGAACACATACGTAGCAAACATGTTGAAAGGCCGAAGTCTTCCGTGCTGCTAATAGCGAACAATAAACGAGTGGTGCGCAGTAAGCGACAGAAGAATTATAGTGGAATCTTCCAGTGTGATATTTGCGCGCAGCGTTTCAATATGAAATCGGCGTTGGAGCGACACGCGGCGGTGCATTCAAGTATTGGCAGACCGCACAAATGCCCGGTGGAGTCGTGTGCGAAGCGTTTCAAGCGTGCGCAGGATATGAATTGGCACATGAAGACGCATTCGAACGAGAAGCCGAACATTTGCGATGTATGCGGCAAAGGATTTGCCCTGAAATATGTGCTGAATCAGCACAAGCGGAGCCATGAAGGTGAGTGATGGGTTTTAAACGCTCTTCTACGTCATATTTTTGTATTTGTTAATTGATTGCAATGAAGACTTCTGACACATTGTTTATGAAAGTAGATTAAACCGATCACAACTACCACTAGCCTAGAGCATCTTAATTCTTTTTGAGTTCATATATTTGTTATACCCTGTAGAGGTTATATAAGTTTGTCACGAAGTTTGTTACACCTTCGGAGACCCTATAATGTGTATATTTACGTATAAATGATTAGCATGATGAGCTAAGTCGATTTTGCCATGTACGTCTGTCCGCCCGTCTGTCGTACATACACGTACCAGTACCTCAGTTTTTGTGATATTGATCTGAAATTTTGCACACGATCTTGCTTCCTCAAGAAGCTGCTTATTTGTCGGAACCGGCATACAAACTGAACGATCAAATTTATGACTTTGTATAGAATCCTTTTTTTAATTGATGAGATGTCTTCATAAAATTTGGCATGGCTTATTCTTCAAAGCAAGGACTTTAGGCCCATTAGCTTCTCCTCCTTACTAAAAACTCTGGAGAGACTGATGGATTGGTACATAAGGAGGCGAATTCCGTGGGACTATCTATCAGGAGCGCAACATGCTTATTGTAAAGACAAGTCAGTGCCCTGCATACTATCGTACCATTAGGGTTAAGGTTTTCGCTGTTGGGACCATCCTTGGTATTGAGGGAGCTTTCATCAACGTCTTGCCGGAGGCAGTCGTTACTGCTCTGGACGGTTTGGGGTTGAATCGAACCTCAAACACGTCATTCTCAGTCATTCTGTGCGACTGAGTGATTGAAACGGAATAGGACAATACGCGAACAAAGGGCGACGAAATATAATACCCCACAGGGTGGAGTTCTCTCTCCTCTTCTATGGATCCTGGTCGTTAGCGACCCGCTTAAAAGGCTTGAGAATCGCGGCTGCCGGATGATTGCCTATGCAGACGATATAGCACTTATGGTCAAAGGATAGTTCTTGAGTACGGCGTCGTAATAAACTGGGCGGTCGGAAGTGGTTTCGCCGTCAGCCCAAGAAAAACCGAGATGGTTTTATTCACTAAAAGGTATGAGATCCCAGTAGAACCGCTGCCGCAAATGGGAGACATCCGTCTGAAACCGGGGGATACAGTGAAATATCTACGGCTCATCCTGAATAGGAAGCTTTCATGGAAGCCGAATATCGAAGAGAGAGCAAAAAAGCATCGATTTCCCTATACTGCTATAGAGGAGCCATTGGCAAGAGGTTGGGTCTCTCACCGAAAGTGGTCCTCTGGCTATATGACACAATAGCCAAGCCCATTATGTTCTATGGTGTTTTTATGTGGAGGAGGGCTCTAGAAAAGACCACCCTTGCAAAGAAAATCTAGAGCATTAAAAGGCGGCGCTCATCAACATATGTGGTGCACTTAGGTCCATTCCAACCATGGCAATTAACGCCATTTTGAACATAGTGTCCGTAGACATCGCCGGAAGGTGTATAGCCACGAAAGTGGCTATTAGTCTCAGAGAATCCTCTCACGCTTTGACTTCATACTGGATCATCTAGATCATGGAGTTACCAAACCGAGCTCTGGCGGCTCCTTCTCTGCGAATTGTATTGACTACTAAGCGTTTTGCTTATCATTAGTCCGAACACAGGAGTTCTTCTTTTTTATGGCTTCACAAAGAACTACATATACGAGTCCACGTGCGATCTTCGATCAGCCATCTAACCTAACCTAACTCATTCTTCAAAGCAATGGTACAATCTCCGAAGAAACTGTTTAGATCGGACCAGTATAGCATATAGGTGCCATATAATCGGACCGTTCAAAATCAATCTCTTGTGTGCAATCTTAAAGCTTCAGTGAGAACAAAATTAAAGTTTCTTCATTATTATATGTACATGTTTATATTGAACTTATCACGATTGCTATGTTTTAATATAATTTACTTCTTTTTGTAGTTCTTGAGAAAAATTTCAAATGTGTGATCTGCGGACGTGCCTACCTCTTTGAGAAATCGCTGCGTGTACATGAACGAGTACACACGGGCGATACCTACTACCGCTGCGATTTGTGTGGCGAAAACTTTGTTACGCACATGAAATTCAAGAGTGAGTTATTCATAAAAACGGGTATGCATTACTGTACTAGCTTAAAATATATTAATTTCAGCTCATATGATGAAGAAACATGATCCGGAGACAACAAATCTTGAGGATTACAATTTGGATGCCTTTGAAGAACAGCTATATGAACAGTAGATGGACTAGAATTATTTTATATGCATTTACTACTGTGAGCAAAATATAGTAAGACTTTGTTCATAATTTTAAAATTATTAATTTATTCTTGAAAATCTGCTTTAAAGTAATGCATATTGGTCCCAATACACTTATGTCAACGTTTTTTCGAATCCTCGAAACAGCTGTTAAAGTCAATTTGCAGTATTGAATGCGCGTAGCGATTCACGTTTAATGTCTTCAATTGACTCAAAACGGTTTCCCCGCAGTGGTGGTTTGAGTTTGCTGAATAGCCAGAAGTCACACAGAGCTAAATCAGGCGAATAAGATGGTTGCGGCACGATATTGGTTGAAAATTTGGCGAAAAACTCACGAAGAATCAATGCTTTATGCGACGGTGCATTATCGTGACGCAAAAACCAAGAGTTATCGACCCACAATTCCGGCCTCGTTTTACGAAAAGCTTTCGCGTAAACAACGCATAACACTTTAATAGCATTCCTTGTTGAGGTTTGAACGGTCACCTCAATAATTGAAGAAAACTGTCAACTTATCCATGATTTTTGACCTGCTTTGACATGGTTTTTTCGGCTTTGGCTCACATTTGTCAATACATTCGGTCGATTGATCCTTTGTTTCGAGGTCTCCAGCAGAGATCCAATCCCGGTAGTCGGAAAGCATTATTTCACAGACGTTAACGCGACGCTTTTTTCGAGAAAAAATTAGTGATTTTGGAACCAATCGTGCTTTCATGATGTTTCAAAATGGTTTTCACTGATTCTTCCAATATTCCAACGATGCCAATAAGATCTCTGACTATTAAACGTCGATTGTCAAGCACTAATTTCTTTATTTTATTGACGTGTATATCAATAGTTGATGTTGATGGTCAACTCGTTGTCGACCCCTGAATAATTGGTACCAATCGAAAACACTTGTTATTCTGAACTTTTCGGGACCAGAAATTTAATTCTTCACACAAAGTTTAATGGAACTTCTTTGTTGAATAATTTCATTCATGATGTCTTTGACAGTCATATTAAACTAGAAAAAAATATTTCGGCTAACGGGCTTTCCGGCGAAATTTAAAGTAAAAAGTCTTACTATTTTTTGCCCAAAGTAGTGATTTTTTTTTCAAAGCGTGGTTCATTTGAAATTTTCAGTACTTTATTTAACTCATGAACATGTATGAGCTCTAAATTTTATTGATTATCGATTTTCCTTACTTTGAAAGCTGTAAACTTAAGCTTTCGAAATTAAAAATATTTAATTCCTCCGCTCTATGGGCTAAAGTCAAATTGGACTATTTAAAAGTAGCACAAAACATTCCAGTAAATTAGATTATTATTATTACGTGTACTACGTTATGTACTGGATAATACTGGATAAATATTAAGTAAGTCCATCTGCGCCCTTGAAAACCAACTAGAACCATTCAAGCGAGTCCACTAAAGAAAATGTTTGAATTTGAATAGCATTGAGGTGTACTTCATACACATGCAAATATTTATATTAACGAAAAGGGATATGCACAAACACAATAATACGCACACAATGGCTCACCGTTAACGCAATAATAGCGGAAATTTACACGAACAAATGTATGTATGTTACACAATTAAAACTGATGAAATAAATAAATATCAAAAAGAAATACATACATACATACATATGTACATAACCAACTATGTATACTTACACATACACATGGAGACTAAGAGCAACTATTTGCATGAATGCTCAATTCTTTTGGTACCATATTAAATAATTTAGTAAAAAGCATTTATTGTATTTTATGAAATTATTTAGATAACCGTAGTTTTATAAAAGGGAAATTAATAGCAATATTTTGTAGCGGTAGTTTGTGAATTTTAACGATGGTGATAATGTAACTCTTAAATGATATTACTCGTAGTTTTTAGTGGAAAAATATAATTTCGTGAGGAAAAATATCATCAAATATTTTAAACTTATTGCAGCAAAAAAGTTAAAAAACAGATATTATATGTATTTAATAATTAGTAAAATTATATATTAGAAATTATAAAAACTATTAGAATTTGTTATAAAATGAACTTATTTAATATATACATATGTATATACAGTATAACGATATTTGTCTATTAATGATTACACAAATTTTAGTTGTGCTGTCAATGCTCAAAATTGTCCGAAACGAATTATTTATAATCTATGACTATTTAAAAAGATATTTATATACAGACATATGTATATCTTGAAAATGCCCTATCTTATGAGAAAATATGTACGTATTTTAATATAACTATAAGTAATATGAAAGTTCTCTGTAACGAAGCTTTAAAAGAAAATATGCAAAATAAACATTTGTCCTACTACAAAAAAAAAAAAAATAAAAAACTAAAAATGATTTCACTGATGTGGAGCTAAGAAAAATGTAAGCTGAAAGGAACAAATGAGTTTTTATAAAATAAGTTTATTATGTTCCGAGCGATATTATTTTAAATTATGAAAATCAGTATTAATTGAAATTAAGTTCAAATTTTATAGTAAAAATATTTAATATACATATGTATAATTAATCAATATTTGAAAATAGCTGCTTTGTTTTTGTATTTTTACTTTACTTTTATCATATTTTAATTTATTACTTTAAAAAATTAGTAACACCAAAAACAGATGGGCCAAACTTTCTGTAATGTATTTACATAAGTAAAAAAACTCGAACAAAAAACAATAAATTGTACATTGTTGAGAATTTGAAATATATGAAATAACTGTTTAAATAAAAATTTTTAATTCTTTAATTTTCTATTAAGGTAAGTAATTTACATACCTTTGCGAGCATTGAAATAGTAGTGGGTACCAACACTTTAAATCTTTTTCAATTGTTACCGATTTTAAATAGTTTTGACTCAAGTTGCATTGCAAATGTATGTTTATAAATAAAAGGAATTTTGTTCACACGGGCAGTGTACATAAAAACATTCATAATAATATTCATAAAACATCATTTTAAATGAAAATAGTAGTTATTCTACAAAAAATATAAGTAATTTATGTACTTAAGCAAATTCTCATCTGGTAGTCCCTCCATTACTGTAGTAAATATTTAGTAGGGTATTACAAAATTGCTCTGGTTTTGTACTTTATTTTCCACTTTTTATATTTTACTTTTGAGATCAAAAAGATACAAACAAATAGATTTGTTCCAGCCCATTTTTCTATTTTAATCGTTACTACTGCATTATCGAGTTTTAATAAAAATCATACCGGAAACAACTTTGTGAAATAACAGTATGTGACGCACCTATACCAACTATTGTCGAGAAAGGTAAATTCGCCAGAGTTGATAACAATTCAAGTTCCAACAACCAATCAGCGAGAACCACATAAAGAATGCAACACTGTTTCATGCCGGATAATCAGTAGTATACCTACTATTTCTGTCTCGCACACAACTTTTAAAGCTGGGCAGCATCGAGCTGTTGCGCAGGAACTAAAAATATAATCGACTGACGTGTGTTTGACAAGAAGCTACTCAAAAGAAGTAGAAAAAAGTTTAGTTAAGCAGTATTTATTTTATTAAACGCAATCATTTGGTAAAGTCGTTAGCCAAAGAAGAAGCACAACAACAAGAATTAATTTATTATATTATTGAACAAGTTTATATCAAGTGGGCGTATGAAACTATTTAGTTATGAAATTTGTCGTCAATAGAAAACATCTAAATCAAAGTTTTGGGAGCATACATATCTTTATGCAGTTGTTGAAATTGCAAATCAAAGAGTATTTAGAAAGTGGCAGCATACACGTAGCACTTATACATTATATCTGGAGATTAAATACATTTAACAACAACTGCAGGAGGAAGCTAAATTGGAGTTAGGCCACAACAATGGTAGTGCCGCTGAATGATATGCTACCTTTCGCCACCGGAGAAAGAAAGTTGGCAGCTTGTGTTTTGTTGTTGTTATTAGAACTATTTCTAGAAGGTAAGTATTTTGTTACCGCACAAATGGATTTCAACCTTAAAATCAATGTTTACTGTCCATTGGTTTAATAATTTCACAAAAGAAAGCATTATCAGTTTTTTTGTTTGTATAATTATACCATAAATTTGATTAACATTATGCCAACTGTGCAAATAAACTATATTTGATGTTCTTACCAAAAGCGATAACATTAATTCCAACATAACCTTAACATTTGCAGGTGCAGACGCTGTGCCAAATCAAGCTGACATTGAAAACCATCTGGAGCTCGGTAAAGAATTTTTAGCGAGAGGCCAGCTGGCCGATGCGCTAACACATTATCACGCAGCTGTAGGTGGGTAACAAAGTTTTATTAGATAGAAAGTAATTGATTATTTTGCTTGGTAATCATTACTATTGCAGAGGGCGATCCAAACAACTATTTGACGCTATTCAAAAGGGGCACCGTTTACCTGGCGCTTGGCAAGGCCCGTTTCGCCATACAAGATTTCACACGGGTGTTGGAATTGAAGCCTGATTTTGCAGCTGCGCGGATTCAGCGTGGTATTGTGCATTTGAAAAGTGGAGAATATGAACAAGCCAGCGAAGACTTCGAACATGTGGTGAGTACAAAAACAAGCATAATTTTAAACTTTTACTCACACGTTATTACATTCAACAGTTGCAAGAAGATCCTTATAATGAGAGTGTCAATGAGCATTTTCGACGGATTGAGGCTGCTATTGAGCAGTGGGAAATTGTAAAGGATCTTAGGTATAGGGGCGATTCGCGTAATATTATTCCAATGATTACACAATTACTCGAGATCTCTCCATGGTCCATTGAGTTCCGTCAAGCACGCGCTGACGCTTACATTGCCATAGATGAACTACCATCTGCCATATCCGATCTCCGTTCAGTGAACAAACTCTCACAAGACAGCACAGAAGGTTATTATAACATTGCATTGTTATTATACAAAATGGGTCAAGCTACAAATGCGTTGAAAGAGATACGTGAATGTTTACATCTTGATCCAGAACATAAAGACTGCTTCCCCTTCTATAAGAAGCTTAGAAAAGTAGAAAAAAGTTTGGCAAACGCGGAGAATTCTCGCGAGGAGAAACAATATGCAGATTGTATTAATTCTGCTGAGTCTGTGCTAAAGCAAGAGAAAAACGAAAGAATGGTCATATACGAGGCTAAGCGACTTCTCTGCACGTGTTATACAAGAGACGAACAGTTTGCCAAAGCTTTAAGTTATTGTAAAGAAGCGCTCGAAGTATTGAAAGACCCGCAATTATATTGTGAACGCGCTGACGCCTATATTGGCTCAGAAATGTATGACGATGCGGTTCATGATTACCAAAGAGCATTGGAAATGGACGAAAGTCTACAACGTGCTAAGGAGGGTATTGAAAAAGCGAAAAGACTGCAAAAGCAAGCGGAACGACGGGATTATTACAAAATTCTAGGCGTTAAACGAACCGCTAACAAGCAAGAAATTATCAAGGCGTACCGAAAAGCGGCACAAAAATGGCATCCCGATAACTTCAAAGATGATGAGAAGAAGATCGCCGAAAAGAAGTTTATTGATATCGCGGCGGCCAAAGAAGTACTGACTGATCCTGAGAAACGGAAACAATTCGACATGGGTCAAGATCCTCTTGATCCCGAGGCAAACCAACAGCAAGGGGGCTTCCGCGGCGGCAGTCCATTTGCGCACTTCCATCACGGTTCACCGTTCCAATTCAAATTCCACTTCAACTAGACGTACCATAATTCTCAGGCAAAAGTTACGAGGAAAAAACATTAGCACATACCTAGCCTTAGTCGGTTTGTTATTAGGTCTCTTCTATTTTATTTAAATAGTAATAATATTAAGTCTGTGTGAAGAACATGCGTTGATGTTGCCATGTGATCATACGAGTAGTGCGTGTCCATTGTTTGCATGTACGCTCGATTGTGGATATATATATTTTATTTTCTTAATTTAATGCATAGCAGTTTGCAAAAATGAAAATCGATATGGTTTTGTACAATATTTGTAAAGTTAGCTGTAAACTCTTAACGCTGTAACACACTAAACGCTCAAAGAATTTTACGGGTACACGAAAGCTTTTCCATAACAGTGTCACGCCGCTTAAACTAAATTTAATGATATCTAAATTTCTACTCTAATTTCAATTTGTAAATAGTAGGCTAAATAATGAACTTTCTCTCCTATTTTTTATGTTAAAAAGAAAATATGTATTTATACAATTAACAATTAAATTGGATATTTATATAAAATCAAAAGCATTTTAAGGTTATGAAAATAAAATGAAGAATGTTTATTACAAAATAAAACAAATTTATAACTTTGCACAGTTAAACATTTATATGTACGTTTTTTTTTTTTATTATTTTATCTTGTTTGGTGCAAATTTGGAATATCTTTATAAATATTCGTTATTTCGTCGCGGTATTTCATGGGTTTCAAAGCATTGGAAATAATAATTTATTTTGCTTGCATCCTGGGGAGAAAAATTCTAATTTTGAGCTTCGTACAAGTCTCACAGCTGTTTGGTAAATGCTTATGATTCACTGACGATGTTGTAAAATAGGGGAAACTTTCACCAAATTCTTTCTTTAAGAACGTTTATGTTAATTCCTACCTACAAAATGTATTTTAATGTAAAATGTGTGGTCATGAATAAATAACACCACGAAAATTTGTATTTAAAAATTAACCAATTAAAAATCACTGGCTCTCATCTTTAAACGTTAACCGGTTCTTCTATTGTGGTGACGTAGTATAAGTAGCATATTATCAAGTCCAAAAAAATCGATGACGTCAGCAATACTAAAATAATAATAAACACATATGAGTTTGCTTTCTGCGTGCGCCTTAGCGCTTTATTACTTTGAACGAAAATGAAATATATAAATGTTGTGCAGTACATACAAACATAGATAAATACGAATACATTAATGTACTTAAATAGAATTAGCAGCAAATAAGAACATAATGAAAAAATCTGTAATATTCCCCTTGAATTATTTAGGTTAATTAAATATATATATATTTTTTTGAATTTGAGTATCATTAAGATTTATGTACATAGTAAATTGTTATTTATTTGACAAACGAAAAAGTTTCTTTCTCTTACTTTTTAATCACATACATATGTATATAAAAATTAGATTTATACGAAAAACTAAATTGTCATTACACATAACAAATTACACAACTAATTTTGAATATAAGCAATTTTGATGGTTTATAGTTGAATATTTAGATTTAATTTAATATTTCCTACTTTTCGAACTAGCCGGTTTAGCATAGCATTTTATAACGACCGGTTTGTAGTTTCATTCTTCTAACATTGCCTACACATCAAGAACTGTGTTCATCAACTGCAGTTTTCTCAAAGAACACTACATATATAAATACAGCAAGTGCGAATACGGCAAACATATATAGCATTTGTTTAATATGATATTTGCGATCCAATGTCGTTAGAAAGTTTTTTAACGAAGCATTAACATCATCATCATCGTCGTCATGATTCAGTGAGTGTCGTCCCATTGCGGCTGAACTGTAACGTGGACCGGGTGATGCGCTTAGCCTCCCTGAATTGCTGCGGCGATATGGTACACGCTCTTGTATTTTATTGCTGCCATAGCTGCTGTAGATTTTCCTACCCTCAGCCAAGTATTCCTCCTCCTCGCTATCCTGTACATATATCTCATCGCCGGACAATTGTTCACCATCCGAACAGCTATCAGGTTCGTCAACACTGCGTGTGTAACTAGTGTTTGCACGTGCTGTTGTTGAATACCGTTTCACATTTGGTGACGACTGTGCTTTGGGTGATGAATTAGTTGGAATATATGATTCTTTGTTTAAAGGAGCGCTGCTATAGCGCGACGAAAAATTTAAAGGGGACTGTAGATGAGGTTCAAAAGGCAAATGCGCTTCTGAGCCACGAGCAACATTGCTGCTTCGATCGTAATTCGTACTCATAGGCATTGTTCTACGGTTGTGATCGCCACCACCACCCATCGAGGGCTCTTCTTCTTCTTCTTCTACTTCAAAGTGCTTTACTTCTTTTACAGGTGTAATTTCCTGATAGTATGATGTCGTCATCACACCTGACTTTGTCAGTGAAGGCGCTCTACTAGAATTGGTAGACATTTGAGAATCCGGTGTAGACGGCGGTGAAGCTGTGTACAATGAGGGCGTGGGCAAATCAGTTGGTAACCGCGGATATAAACGTTGTGCATCCGCCTGATTGTAAGTGGTATTAGTTACATTCGACTTAGAAATTGCTGTTGGACGTTTAAATACTGGATCCTTTGAGTATGAGCCTCCTAAACTACCACCAAGTGTCGAGGAATGACTGGCCATATTTTCAATATTGAAAGAATTAATTGGGGATCCTGAACTATAGAAACCAACTGGTCTATTAATGGTATGTTCCGGAGGAGTTGAAAATAATCCTTGTCTAGGTATCTCGGCCTCATTTTGTTGTTGAGTAGTGTTCAGAGTGCGTGTTTGGCTGAATCCCAAATTTGGTAATGATGATTTGTAGGTACTGATAGGAATCTCTCTCCGATCTTGCCCATAAGTACGTGTTTGACTAAAATTCAAATTAGTTGATGTAGATTTATATCCATCATCGAGATTACTGGGAATAATTTCTATTTCATCAATATCGTGATTAATATTATTTAGATTATGTACTTCAAGAGGCACATTTCTTGCCCTGTTGCCAAATCCGATGCCGACATTGGCATTTGAATCAGCACTTTTGGCTGTTTGATGTACCGTTGTTGCTTTTGTAGCAGTTATATTACCGCGATTATTATTCAACACTGAATCAAATGTTACGTTGTGGCCTTTTGGGGATTGGGTGCGCGTTTTATTTTTAATTGCGGATCGTTGCTTTTGTCTTCCCGCTTCTTCCTCATCGCTGGATACATGCACAGTCACATTGACGGTCTTACGACGCTCACTTGGGGAAGCAACTTGCTTTTTATTGGCCTTGGGCGATGATAAGTTCGAATCACCGGTGATCGATTTTATTAATTTGCGTATGATGACATCGCGTGTTGAGTCGGCAACTGGTACATTCATGCCATGTTCAACGCACTTGTAATGCAGTTCTTTATTGTTCAGAGTTTCTAACTGTGCACGCAGCTCTGGATGATCGACTTTTTTGCTCATTTTTGAATTAAATTTATTTACTACGCAGTTTCACCAAGTTAAAGTGCAACTTTACTTATATTAGCAAGGCAAACTTCGCGACACAACCACACAACACAAATTTTTTATTTAGAATGGTGAAATGATTTTGTTTTGTTTTCTTATTGTTGTTTTTCGTGGATATTTATAAGGTATTGCCAAGTTCAAAAATATATAAGTCATTGCTAATGCAAAGGGTTACATTTATATATAATTATTTTATTGTGTGTAAATAATTTTTGTCAGCAATATTTTTGAATTTTTTTCACTTGATATAATTTTTAATAATTTTAAAAAGCATAATTTTCAATTTATTTGAATGTAAAATGAAATAAGGAAATTTCCCTACTGTTTCACTCTTTTCTGATCTGGCATACTGTAAAATTTGAGCAAGTCAGCAGTGTTGCCGTCCTATTGGTCATAACTCAATATAATTTATACACTGACTAAGAATTTTATTTATTTCAGGAACGGAAAATATGTTTTTATTGATAAGTATTTTTTGTTGTCTTATTATAAGCATTATTAGGCTCCAACATTTTAGGAGGGAACATGTTTGTAAGTGCATCCGAAGCCAAAGTTAAATAAATATATTTTTCAAGATATTCAGTAAACAGTTAGGTTACGGAAGTACGAACAAAACTAGTTTGTGTGATAATCGAAAAATTGAAACTGAAAGAATTTATAGAAATTATGAATTGAAATAAACTTCTGTTATGTTATTAAATGTTTAAAAATTATTACACGTTGATACAAAATTATATATAAAGTAAATATTATCCCTTCAACACAAGAATATAAGGTCAAATTTTACATATTGGCATCTCATTCGTAATGATATTTTTGAGGAATTCGAGATGAGGAAAAAAAATTTCCCTTCAAATGTGTGATTTTGACATTTCATTGCTGCCTTCATGCCTTCTTTTTTCCTTTCTTTCCATTTGTCAAGTTTCCGGTACGTACGCGAATTTTATTTCTCTCAATTAAAATATTTTTTAAATATGGAAAAACTTTTCTAATTCGTTAAAATGTCCACGGAAAACAAGAAATTAAATGTTTTTCTGTGCACGCAAGTAGTTGGCTATGTGAAAGCTAAACAGAGAAGTCTGATGTTCTTGGATTAAAATTCATACTGTGAATACCAATTGTGTAGTGGTTTATTGTGCATAAGTTTATAGATTGGGGAAAGTGTTTGCTTTTAGTGTGGTCGACTACTTGCGTTGAATTTATTTAGGCAGTTCAATAATAAGACGTTATAAATTACATATTTGTTCTTAATAAATTGTAGTTAACGATGGCTGACACACAAGCAAAACCCGCTGCTGCACCAGCGTCAAAAGCTCCAAAGGCGGCTAAGGCACCCAAAGCTAAAGCCCCCAAATTTGAGAAACCTACTACCCCTGTGGCTGCACCCAAATACAAGCGTCATGGCCGTCTTTTTGCCAAGGCAGTGTTCACTGGTTATAAGCGTGGTCTCCGTAACCAACACGAAAGCCAGGCTATCTTGAAGGTATGCGTAGCGAATGAATGAAGGTGTAACGTTTATTTATAAATAATAAATTATTTTAATTCGTAGATTGAAGGTGCTCGTCGTAAGGAACACGGTCAATTCTACATTGGCAAGCGTTGTGTGTATGTTTACAAAGCTAAGACAAAGAAGTGCGTGCCACAACACCCAGAACGCAAGACCAGAATTCGCGCCATCTGGGGTAAAGTGACCCGCCTGCATGGAAACACTGGATCTGTGCGTGCACGTTTCAACAGAAATTTGCCTGGTCACGCCATGGGTCACCGCATTCGCATTGTAAGTGTTGAAATAAAATTTGGTATTAAGAGAATATTTTTTTATTATTAATGATCTTCTATTTGCAGATGTTGTACCCATCGAGAATTTAAGTGATTATGTTAATAATTAACTTTAATCTGACCTGCAAACCTGTTTTTTAAACAAATAAAAAATTATCTTTAAATTTAAATATATGCCTGGAAGTGTTGATTGGGGGTGGATCAGGTCGTGCAAAAAAAAAAAAATATATATGCTCAGCAGTTTAATACTCTATTTTTCAAAACATCATTTGCTACGAATTTAATATGCATAAAAAACAAATATGCTTGTTCATCAAAATATAGTTCAGTAAGTATGTTGCTCTCACCGATCCAACAGAGTTAGAAATAACCGAGTTATGAATTGTGAGAATCCTGCAGTGTGCTTGTGTATTTATTCCCAAATCTGTTCCTTGCTTTTCGCTGCACTTTAAATAATTCTTTGAAATGCTAACACATTGATATTTTGTTGTGCAATCGGTGAAAGAGATATCCCAAATAAAGGATTGCTGACGAGTTTACAGCCGGTGACCGGTAAAATCTGTTCAGTTTCCGAGGACTCGAGTCATTGAGATACAATAAGCTTAATTTAATTAAATACTGGATAGTCTAGGCCTTTAATGGGACCACATATTTTCTTTTAAGATTCTTTTGAACACTCTTCGACTTAGTAAGTTGAAAGTAACTATTATAAGAATAGTTGCTTTTACTGCTTGAAATATAAAAATATGGGATGGAGAAAAAAGCTAAGGTGCCACTGAAATGCGTAGCACATACTGAGTAAATTCGTCGGATTCACCTAATATGATCCTTTAATTTATCACGGTGCTGGGGATAATATGCATAGGAGAGACCCTATAAAGTACATATATATTTGTATCCATATATAACCAGCGTGGAAAGTAATGCTCATTTGTCGGGACCGCCGATATCGCATATCCGTTAAACGAGCTATCGTTCAAAATTAAGTTTTTATGTATAGGAAAACTTTTTTATTTGACAAGATATTTTCACAAAATGAAGACATTGATATTTATTCACTCTTCCGTAGTAATTTATTTTTTTTCTAGTCTTACAAGTTTTAAACTGACTTATGCTTATGGAAAGTATCTTGTGGACATTTTTAAGGTGTAGTTGTTGATAATGTTACCGTTCACAAAATCGTCAAGGTAACTAGAACTACTGGGATTGATATCTTACGAAGAATAGGTCCCAGAAGCATTTAACAAATAATAATTTTTACACCGATGCAACATGAACGATACAAATTTTCCTTCTATATTTTACAACAATTCACATTTGCGTGTTCACACGAACATAAGCATCTGTTGTGTATATACTACGTAAGTACTTTTGAATGATTATTGAAATTAGAAGACAGTCGATCTTTTTGTGGCTAGCGCTCTCATTAATTGCATGTTTAATTGTTTTGCATATTTCTGATTTTGAGAAAGTGAAATTTTAAGTCATATGTTACTTAGATAATGAGATCATATTTAAAATAGTTTCTATTATAAAAACTAAAACTAAATATAAATATAAATTTCCGAAGTTAATATTAGCAAGAAAAAAACGATATAAAATAAAAAAAAATTACTGAAACAAAATTTCATTTTAAATCTGGTAGCAGAAGCGTATGCAATATGATTTAGTGTATCGTTATCAATAAATTTATTTATTTATTTATTTTAAATTTCTAAATTTCGAGTTTTTATTACAAGTTGGTTTGCATTTTAGGTGTCGAATACAGTGGCTTCTTATAATTTTGTTATGGACTTGTTTCCTTTACTCACTTACCATTTCAGCATCAAGATGGCGTGCTGCTTCTTTATCGAATTTTCGAACAAGAAAATGGTGGATATTAAGTCAGCGAGTTCCGTTCTGATCAGTTTACAGTGGGAAGTTTTTTAATAAGCAGATATGTATATAAATACTGAAATGCTGTAAATAATATGCTTTACAATTAATGGTTGTTGTTGTTTTTACCATATAGGTATCATATTTCACAATATTTGCATTTGTTAATGAATTAATTGAATTTTAACCATTAATGCATATGGCAACGCCAATTTTCTCGTTGCTACTCAGCAAACAAAACAATAAACTGCTAACAAACATATACATAAATATACACATATGTACAAATGTATCGGTTATGTATGGTCGTTATGTACATATGTATGTATGTATGCGTAAGTGTGTTATAAACCATTTTAGCTTTAATTAAGTTTTTTGTTTATAAAGTTTCCGCAATTCGAATCTGTCAAACAAAGAGCTGATATTTAACTCTTCTAATAACCGCCCAGTGGCCATTTCCGCTAAACTCTTCCAATTCGAAATATTCCAATACCCACACATAAATTTCCAGTTTACATTTCCAATGTACATAAGTCACCAATCCACTAAGCAGCCAGTTAACTAGCCATCCAGTGCGCCAACCGCTGAGCCGGCACACCAGCTGCAGAGCTGTTGAATCAAACAGGTACTTCACCACTTGTATGCGCTCTCATGGCTTCAGTTCTCTTTGAGTTGTTGAATCCGATTGTCGTCGTTCACTTGCAAGCCGTCGTATGCACGAAACAATATAACAACTTTACAAAATATCGCCAACAACTGTTGCTTTTATCTACGCAAATCATTTTGTGTGCTCGCCACCAACCAAATTAGTGAATTGTGCAAATAGGAGGAGAAAATAAATGTAAACAAGAAAACTGCATCTGTTCCAAAGCAAATGTTAGTGATTACGAGTCAATTGGTGTTGCAGTGCATATTCACCTTCCAGTGAAATATTTTGTGTGGTTTCAGTGCGATTTTTGCTGGTAGGCCTTCGGTACGCTGCTCTTTTGTGTGCTGTGCTCTTATCCCTGAACGAAGTTGCAGTGCAGCAGCATTCTTTGTTGTCACAGGGCGCGCGCATTGGAATTTTGCTTACTACCAGCAAAGTGCCCACAAGTCCTACCCCCCCAAAAACCGTTGCCTATTTGCGTTACGTAGTGTTTTGATTTTCACCTACCTATTTATTTTACGTTTGGCTTCCCAACGTTATTCGTTGCTTGGCTTTCTGGCTTACCTTCTTATTTACATACTCTACATGCATACATACATATATGTATGTGTGTGAATGTACGTGTACTCGTCGGACGTGCGGTCGGTCGTTTATGTCAGTGCATTTGTTGTTGCTAGAAACCGGTTATTGCTCCCCAACAAATAACGTAAATGTTTCAAATAGGTAGGTGCTGCTGTGTGCGGTTCTCCCAATGAAAGAAGCCATAAAAGCCAGTGGCGAGAAAAGAAAAATCTGTAATAACAAAATAAGTTAAGATAGTTTTGCGCTAAAAAATTCAAAACAATGAAAAACGAAAAAATGCACACAAACAAAATATCTCAATTGAAGGCATAACAGCAACAACAAAAAAATATTGAAGTACCAACGCGATTTAATTCCGAAGTTTAGTGGGAAAACAACAACAACATACGTGAACAAATAAAGTCTACAGGCAACTACAACAACTGTGTCAACGGCAAGTGCAAAAGCTTTGTTTGCTGCAACGCTCAATACGAACAAGTGTTTCTGCATGTACATACTACATATGTAGTACTGCTGCATTAAAATCCGTTGCAAATTCAATGACACGCGAAGCTGCGCAGTTAATTCAAAAGGTTAATTGATTTTTAATTAAAAAGAAAGTCGGCATATATACACATACATATGTGCATACGTATGTCTGTATGAATATGTAAAATACATATGTATGTATTACTTTATTTGCTGTGACTTTAAGTGGAAATACAGTTTTGTGAAATTAAAATAACAAATATGTAAATGCAAACGCACGACACAAGTGTAAAAAAGTAAAGAATTCTGTCCCAGAATTTGTTTGTTATAACGAGAATGTGGAATTATTAAAACAACTCAACTCACCAGCAGCAATAAAGGTGAGTAAAACGCCAGCTTACTGTTAATTTAATGTGATGCCATCAATAGTTAATGATTTGCAACCAAAAAAAAAAACTTTTGTTCATAAAAGTATGTATAGTGAAATTCCCCAATATGACCCGTCCTCATAACCAGACAGCTCTCATAACCGGACAAGTTTCATGAACACAATGTTTTCATTAATATTTTCCAGAGAACGTATAATATAGAGAAGGTTCAACTACGGACAAGCGTGTGAACTGTCAAGAGCCATGAATTTTCTATTAGTGGATTTCACCACTTTTGGCTCGGCAGGAGAAAATTTAACAGAAATGAGTGAACAGAGCAGAGAATTCAATGAAAATTATGCTCAGAAATATACATTGCTTTTACAGACGCCTGTTGGCTTTTTGGCTTATATTTTTACACGTTTACATGCTATCATATCAATTGATATGAATATCATTTTGCGAATTTTTGTTAATTCATGCAAAATTGATAACATTATTATTAAGATATGCAATTCTCCAAGCAATATTTGTAAATAATGTGCAAATAAAGGCTACTTTTTAAATATTTCTTATCTTTGATAATGTAATATCATTTCATATGTATGCATATACAATGCTATATACATATATGATATGTTATCATAATATCCTAAAAATATAATATATTACAATAATAATATATGTATGTAAATCACACCTCTTATCATTTAAAACTTGCATACGCATCTATCCTGCAGATATGTGTGCAAGTACAAAATCAATTTCAAATCAAAATATTATCATTTATCAGTAATATAAAAAGCGCGCGCTTCTCTATATTTACGTACACACATATGTATGCATGTATGTGCGTATGACATTCTCCCACAAATAATATATGTGTACGCATGTAAATCAAAAAATACAAACATTCTTCTGGAAAAACAACAACAGTATCAAAAATCATCATACATACTTACAATATGAGTACACATGTAAATATGTGCGTATGACATTCCCACACAAACAATGCATACACAACATACATACTTACATGCGTTCACATGTGGATATGTCACCCGCAAAAATTACAAATATTGTTCTACAAAAACAACAATCGTTTGAAAAGGCATCAGAAACCAATATGGCAGCCAAATTGCCGACGTCAAAATTTATAGTAAATTACACAACAACAAAATTTTCATTCATGAACGCAAACGTACTTTCAAAAAGCATATTCGATTCATTCATAAAAGCAGACGCCATTACATCTCCCCGAGCATGCCTTGCCTACAAGCGTCTTTTCGCGACGATTTCAAAAGCTAAAAATCATAAATTGAATATATTTCTGAAATGTATGAGAAGGAAAAAGTGACAACCCCGCAAAAATAAGTATTAAAATATATTAGAATAAAATTGACAACATAGATTATTTGTCGATTTTCAGTTCAAGAAATGTTTCAAAGAAAA